>KK115573.1:1133732-1180381 GCA_000611955.2 Stegodyphus mimosarum
CGGTTCAGAAATTAATCACTTATAACAGAGAAGCGCTACAGCGTTTTACTGCTTTTAAATCTCTTACTTTGTTAATCAGTATTCCATTGCGTGCGTAGATGTCGACATCTTAGGTTCTTGATTAATCTTGAAGATTAGGCTTTTGGAGATCTTAGGCTTTCCTGTGTGGGAACATTTGTTTTTAAATCGCTGAGTTTTGTGATTAAATTTGAAATATAAATATCTTACGTTTTTTCATGTGGCAACCGATTGTTATTAAATTACTAAGTTTGTTAATTTTGTAAAAAATGCGAAAAAAGAAATTAGAAAAGAAAGAAAACCCGAAAGCGTTCAGATTTTACATTACGCCCAAAACTGCCTTTTTTCAATGTTTTGTGCGTTTTCTTTATTTATTAAATATCATGTTCTACTTACGTAAATCACATAAAATTCAATTCAGCAGCAATATTACAAAATATTTAAAAACTAAACAGCGTATCTTTAGAATTTCCGATATACAGTCTCGAGGGAGCAGATTGGTTTTTACCGTACAGTGTTGCCATTGCTCGCTTTGAAATAGTTTAGTTTGTTCTTTAAAATTTTAGAAGGTTTAGAAAATATGAAATAGATAGTAAAACAAATTCCGAATTCGGGTTTCCAGTTGCCCATCTTTATTCAAAATTTGATGGATTTGGGTACCCTTGATTTTTCACAATGCGAGAAGTATTCATGCATTTTTGCAGATTCTTCATTATTTAATTTCTTTAAATATAATACATCGCTATAATATTTGGTGGCAACAATTTGAAAAGGGAACCAATGTAGAAAGTGAAAGGACGCAAAATGCCGCTTTGAGACTAATAGTCCTTTGGGTCTGACGCCGCTTTGGGCTAACAAACGAAAAAGGATTTGAATTTTAAACCCCGTCTTTGAGGTACTTACGTTCGGGTGGATGGCTAAGTGTGTTCAAAATTTGGTAGCTTCAGATAACACCGTTTTTCACAACCGAGAAACATTCATACAAACAAATTCTTCATAATTTAATAATTGAGACAGTGTTTAAAAAGTACAAACCATTTAACATTAATACATTTGCAATAAGTTCCAAGTAAAAGTGATTTATTGTAGCTCAGCAAAAATATATTTAAAGCAAAAAGAGACTTACCTCCATCAGCAAAAGCGGCAGCAAAACTTGTCAGTAAAATGATAACCTTCATGTTGGCTTTGCGTGCAGTAGGTATCGAGGGAAAGAAAGGTACACGAAAAAGTAACTTCCTTTTATACTCCCCACGTATTTGCACAAACCGTCACGAATTCCAGAGAGGTAACCGTGGTCCTTTATAATCTCTTTTTACCTGCAACAAAATGTAATTTAAAAGTAGCTACAAATGGGAAATCCTGACGGAAATACAAGTTTTTACTTTAACTGAATCCTATGTCACCATTCTTCTAATAATACTAGTGTCTGTGTGCATTATCCGAAGGTTTTATATTTGTATACTTTTTTGTTACATTGCGTATAATCACAGTCCAAGTATGCTCGTATATTGAGGAACTGACCTTGGCTATAAATAAAAAACTGCTCGCTACAAAGTACTGAAACGTATGATCAAATACTATGTAAAACAAAAAAATCGGAAAGATTTCAGATTTTACATTACACCCAAAGGGGCTTTTTTTAACGTTTTGTGGGTTTCCTTTATTTATTAAATATCCTGCTATAGGGATTATATTTATTTTAACTAACGCGTTACGTTTAATTTTATGCCTACTTTCTTATAAGCCTTTTTTCCCCTAATTGTCAATGCCAGAGTACGGAAACGCTGGTGAATTAATGCAAATTTTACCTCGAGGAGAAAAGGTTTAAGTACCGAGTTTTAGAAGGGAAAGTTAGAGAGTTTGGGCGAATATTGTACTTTTTGTAGCGTGAGCTTCTGTTTTCCATTTATTGCTGGTTAACGTAGCGTAACAGGTATTACTTTGCTGCTACTAGATATTTGACGCTGTTTTAGGGAACAGGATTATTTGAGCCCTGTAGAGGAAATTTTACTAATTATTAATATCTTCGAACTTTTAGTTTAGTTCTTGTTATTTGAATTACCGCGTGAGTAAGGCGCAGTGTGTTAGCGTCAAGTTGACACATTGGGAATTTTAAAGAGTCAGTAAAGGGTTCTTATTCCCCTTCTCCTGTGCCGTTTCTACACGTATTTCAGTTATTCCATTTGACGATAGAGCAGTGGGTCGTACAATGTTCTTCCCACTTATACCATAAAATTCGGTTCCGGAGCAATACCGCAAAATAATTTTAAAACGAGCACAACTTTAGAATTTCCAATGCACAGTCTCGGGCACTGGAGACAAAAATGTTTTTTTTCGTACAGTGTTGCCATTGCTCGCTTTGAAATCGTTGAGTTTCTTAATCAAAAGCGCATAAATGCTTTACAAAATATGAAATAGATAATAAAACAAATTCCAAATTTGGGCTTCCAGACACCCATATTCGAATGGACGAGTACGTTATTCAAAATTTGGTGTCTTTAGGTACAGTTGTTTTTTCACAGTGCAAGATTCATACATACATTCATGCAGATTCTTCATTATTTAATTTCTTCAAATATAATGCAGGGATCTAATATTTGGTCGAAACAATTTGAAAAATGAACCGACGCAAAATGCCAAAACTAAGTTAACAGCTCTTCTGGGCAAATTGCTTCTTTAGGCTAATAATTAAGTCAATGAATTAAAATTAAAAGAAATGCAAAGCGATAAATAGAAATTTAATAAATTTTAAATTAATTACAAACAGTTAAATAAAAAATTAACTATCGGACCTCGTCGTATTTTGGGCTCCGATTGGAGTTACAATTCCACTCGGAAGCTAAGAAGTGCCTCAGCCGATCTCCGTTTGAATTTAAGCCCTGTTTATATATAATGTACTATTTCAAGGGAGGATGGATACAAAAACCATTCTTCTTTTTCAGCCCTCCGCTGAAAAATGATAAAACGATTAAAGCATCTCAAAGAAGAATGTGAGACTTTTAGGAACGATATCAGGATACGGAAGAATATTTTGATGGAAATGTGTAGCTTTGAAAAGAAAGAAGAGTCCAAAACTTTCTGATCGCGATGCTCTGTCGATATTATTCCAGCCGTCAAACAGAATTTTCCCCGAATACGATCCAATAACAGCCTGAGAATAAACTTAAGACTCCTCTCTGTGGAATGACAGTAGAGGTCCCCTCGCGCTTGCTATATCCTTCAGAAAGTATACAGGAGTTCTGCAGTAGGAAGTCACTAGCGTGGCACATGCTGGAACAGGGTGATGACTGTACGCCATGGAACAGGCTTCCGTCCTAGAAATCCATGCAGAATGATGCCTGCTCGGTGGAAGAAACTCAGGGTAGAACCGACAGACATAGCTTTATTCGTTGTCACTGTAGTGTTTTATGGTCAGGGTATGTTATTGTTGCTTAATTATATTGCGTAGGAATGCTAAGATTATTCGTGGGGGGAATTATTTTTGATAATAATATGCCCTCGTGTTTCAATCACTAAATGAATCCATAGTCAAAGTATAAAACTGAAGAGTCAAACGTTTTAGTAAAATACCATCGTGCTTTTTCGGATGTTTCCGTGGAATTATTCCTATGGAATTATTCACAGGATGATGACTTTCAGCCCTTTCAGGAACGAAACATTTAAAAGCTCTTTAAATTAATTGCATTTCCTGGAAAATAAGACTTTGAAAATAGGGTTGGGGAGGGGCGTTACTTCCTTCAAAAGTCTCAATCTCTGTCCAAGGTTTGTGGTCCGAGGGCAATCACCAGTTAGGCCTGCATTCAGAAGTTATATCGATTTTTAAGGCCAATTTATTGTAAAAATAAAATTTGTTTGCTGAAATTGTGGTTAACTTACAT
The DNA here is from genome assembly GCA_000611955.2 of Stegodyphus mimosarum. NCBI lineage: Eukaryota > Metazoa > Arthropoda > Arachnida > Araneae > Eresidae > Stegodyphus > Stegodyphus mimosarum. The sequence continues at coordinate 1,137,629 of KK115573.1, forward strand.
AAACGAAGTGCCGGAGGCCTTTTATTTAGCGCTCCGGCTAAAATTATGATTAATCTCGAAAACGAGAAATACTGGAATCCGGTTCCACTGGATTCCGGGGCAATTTAAGCTTTGAGTGTAACAGATTGCTTACCAATAGAATTTACTGTTAAACAGCGTAAGAAAGATTCAGAAGCAGGTGATATTTGTATGGTCGATGTAATTGTTAATGGACAATCAAGATTTATTCTAGCGTGCGTTATATTTATCCAGCTGTCAATTCAGAAGATTTGAAGATGTTCTTGTTTAATGCATTGATGAAATATTCTAAGACTACTTTCTTGATCGATAAGGAGTTGTTCATTTTGAGTGAATAAATGCAATAAATAAAATATAAAATAAAATAAAATATACTTGGATGTGTCAAAATTTTGCATGTTTTTGTTTGTTCTATAACATCCTCATACTTTCGTTAACAATCATGCGGATTAAATATCAACTGCTATTTAAAGTAAAACAGAGCGTGCCGTCACTTTTTCTGTTTCCTCCTCTCTTTCGTCCTTCCTTTAAATTAGAAACACAAATGGTTAATTTCTCCTAAAATGTCTTTCACGGAGGTTTCCCTTCCCACAGACAGATAACCGCATGGGCTTTGACGTAAATAATAATAATTAGTACAAAATAATCCGCAAACAGTAACATAGAAAATAATATCTTCACAACTGACACAAATAATTATTATCATTGCTTTTTACAGTAAAACGGAACCATGTAAGGTCAGAAACCATGCCTAGAGAAATAAAAGCTAACTGAATTTCAGTGCATCGAAAATTGCGCCTTTTTGCCCGGTGGCCGAATTGCTTTTTTTTGTACGAAAACTTTTTTTACTTGCAAAATTTGTTTTGAACTCTTTTAACTGCATTCTCTGTTTTACGTTTTTCTGTATTTTACAACTTTTAATAAAGATGTTTTGAGTTTTTAATTACTTTTTGTCCTGCAGCGGACTGAGAACTGAATTCGTCGAATAAGAAATATATCTCTAATAAAAAACGAGGAAAAAGTGCTGAAAAAATGTTTATAATATAACAGGCCGTTTTTCTTGGCTCTCTGATACAAGATTTGAAAAGAATAAAATTCTATATTTATCTTCCCTAATTACTTTCAGCCATTTTCAAGCGTAGTGTAAACTATGTTAAAGAAACAATTTCAACTACATTCTTCTTTTTAAAGGATTTCGATGATATTTAACGGGAATCGGGAGATGTTTTCGAATTTCTCCTCAAATAATGCGAAACTAAAATCCGATTTCATCCGTACTCCAAGCACTGACAAGTCTCAAGGATATTATCAATATTTGGATGTAGCTATCTGTAAACAAAACCAATCTGTCTGAGGTATTGCAGGAAAAATTATCTTTGGCGTTATTATTTGTCTTTGCACTTCCATAGATACGTGGGCTGAAAAGATTTCGGTTTTTCAAACTGTTAAAAAAAAGAAGATTTATTGAATTTGTAGAAAGTGTTATACATGAGTGTTTCTGGGAAGGGACTCGAATAGAAGCATTTTCTTACGTAGCCATGTTACATACTGAATCTTTACAAAAATTTTTGGAAAAATTCGCCTGCAGTAAGTAAGTAAATTATTATCATTTGGACTTACGCTAACCACGGACTGGATGGGAAAAATTTAATTTCTTCAGGTAATTTTTCCGGGTTCTAATTTTCTTCGGAAATTTTTGTAATTTCACATTTTGATTTTCATCTCCCTGCGCAATGCATTATGTGTTATTTACATCCTTGCTTGAAATAAAGGAAATATTGTAACCGCAAAAAATGTCGGTTATCAGATTTCAGCAAGAATGCACATTTTGACTCTTGTCGAATCCATTCTGACTTTTTGGTGACATCTGTACGTAGAGTAAAAAACATTTTATTCGGAAGCCAATTGGAAAATGGAATCAAAATCTGCTTTTTTTTCATGACGTCCGTCTGTACATACAAATGTATCCTGCAGAACTCAAAAACGACTATACGCAGGACGTTGAAATTTTGTTTCTGGGATTATATAACATCTAGTTGTATACCTCCCTTCTTTACTACAAGTGGGCATACAGAAAGTAAATATATATATCCACTCTTCTCATCCGGCTTAAACATCATTATCCGGCCTTTATGTTCGCAATCCTTGGTCGTAGTCATATACTTGCAATTTGAAATTGAGAAATGTCTTAAAAGACAAAAATATTCATGCTTTGGGAATGCCAACTTTAAAGAAACTAAATAAAAGAATCTAACTTTTAATGCTGTCTTCCAGTTCCTATGCGTATACTTGGGAAAGTTCTACGCTTGTTATGAAAATATAAAAATTTAAGAAGTTTGACTGCCGTACTTCAAAAGTTGACCAGGATGTTTAATTTCAAAATTCGCAGTTTTTGATGTCATTTTCTACTTGCCTGAAGGGATCGGTTAATTAAGTTAAAGTAATTCGAAGAAATAAGTTTAAATGAAGTGATGCTACAAATGTGTATAATTTAACAGGCCGTGTTTGCTACGACTTAACCATCTTGTAAATAAATTCCATATCATCATTCCCGCACAATATAAAAACTTTCTCGAAATATATTGAAGACGTTGCTCACGAGACTCAGTGTATAACTTCAGAAACACATCCAAAAGAATGGTTAATACCCCACTCCTGTACATGGTATAGCTTCAGGACATTAGTTCCTTCGAGAGTATACGGGATGTCATCAGGATTAATATCCTCTTAAATCATCGGAGCATATGATGAGAATATCGCAGAACATTCTCTGAAACAGTGGTTCCCAAACCTTGCACTGACCCCTTATTAAAGAGAGTTTTCTTTATCGGCCCCCTTACACCATTTTCTATAACAGATATGCAACATAATAATTTACAAATAACATCAATAAATAATCGCTTATAAAAAACATTGACATAATCATAATACAAATAACTTCATATCAATTACTTTAAGGCAACAATTAGACTAAGAACATGAATAAATTTTTTATAATAAAATGATTTAATAGATTTATGATTTATGGTCTATTATTAGTCCAAAAGCCGTTAGCCTAAAAGAGCTTTTAATTTAGTCTTGGCATTTTGCGTTTGTTCAGTATAAATGTCGATTCACTTCTCAAATTGTTGCCACCAAATATTAGAATTCCGTATTATATGTAAAGAAATTAAATAATGAAGAATCTGCATAAAGGTACATACATTACTCGCACTGCGATAAAACAACGGTACCTAGAGCCATCCAATTTTGAATAAAGTACGTTTCCACCCAAATATGGGCATATGGCAGCCCACACTTGGAATTTGGAATTTGGTTTATTATCGATTTCATATTTTGTAAAACTTTAACGAATTTTCGATTAAGAGACTCAACGATTTCAGAGCGAACAATAGCAACACTGTACAAAAAAAAAACATTTTTATCTCCAACGCGCGAGACATTGTATCGGAAATTCTAAAGAATATGCTCGTTTAAAAATTATTTTGCGATACTGCTGTTGAGCTGAATTTTATAGTTTAAGTGCAAGAACATGATATTTAATAAATAAAGGTAACACACAAAACGTTAAAAAACACCCCTTTGGGCGTAATGTAAAATCTGAAAGATTCCGGATTTTTTCTTCATTTTATTGTTATTATTTTTAATTTTACAAGTAAGAATAAGTTTTCACAATAATATTACAGATTCTAAATATACAAGAGTTCGATTTTACTCAGTGTGATGGCTACGTTTGACGCATTATCGTACTTTTTAAATACTTGACATAAAATTGCTTTTTTAAGTTTTTAAACCACTGTGGTCAAAAATGTAAAAATACTTAATCTGTTTCTTGTTTTCGGCAGTAAATCATTGACTAAATTGAAGTCTGCTTCCACTAAGTAAGAAGAGGAAAAAATCATTAATGCGTGTTCGGTAACAAATTTTATTTATGGATATTTCTCTCCGATGAATTTTATGTTCAAAAACTTAGCGAATTAGACTTCACTTTTTATGATATAGCTTTACATCAGTAAACAATCAATTACCAGTTTTATTAATAAATATTTTGTAATCAATGGGATCTTCATTACGCTGATCATTTACCTTTTCACATTCAGCTGCGGACCCCCTTCGACACTTTGATCACCACTGACCCCTTTTAAAATTTCATCGAATCCCAAAAGCTCAATACCGAGGTATACCCCTGGTGGACAATACCAATTTGCATGTTCACAATACATCCAAAAAAAGTTTTCAGATTCCACTCAGGTATATTATACATCTCAAGAACATCCACATCAAGTCCCATCGATAGTATACGGGACTTATTAAGTTTCAAAGATCAGAGCTAAATCGTCAGGACACATTTTTAGAACATTTTGGAATAACTATTATAATGTACTAAACACACCTGACAGAGCGTTTAATGTCACATCTCAGTATACCTCCAGAACATCCTTATCCAATCCCTGTGATATTGCGCGGGATGTACCGAGGATTTAAATCCCAAACACAGCTAATAACAGGCTTAATATCTCATCTCAGTATATCTTCAAAGCATCCCCATTAAGTCACTTCGACAGTGTACAGGACATAATGAGGCGATCTCGAACACTTAGCCGATAACCATTTAACCGACGAGACACTTAGCCGACTGGATCTTTACCAACACGGAGAGTTAGCCAACAGAACATTTAGCCGACCAAGACATTTAGTCGACAGGACACTTACCCGGCAGGTACATTTAGCCGATAGGAACGTTTAGCGGCTAATTGTCAGGGATCCATGATAAGGATTCATTCTACTTACCACATCCTTTGGACATTCCAGAATATTCCTTCCTAAGCATAATCTACAGACTACTTAATGCCACATCCTATTATTTAACCAGGATATATTTTCTAATACTTTTGACCGTATACGGAATGCGATAAACATTTTAAAGTCGTAATTTACACATCTAGTAATAGAACATTTCGAAATATTCCCTAACTTCTCAACACATTCAACAAATTGTTTAAATTTTCAAAAATGTGCAGATGGAAATAATCCAGATGCATGTTCTCAAAAAGTGTAGAGATATTAGGTTATTTCGGAAGCAGGAGGGATGAAAAATGAGCTTTCGCCAGGAATTGAATCACGGACCTCTCGTTTACGAGTCGAGTGTGTTCACCACTACACAAAGAACGCATACGAAGAAGGCCCGAGAAATACCTTATAAATGATCAAGCAAGGATTTGTTTGAATGACTCAATCAACTGAGTTTAAGAAACAATAAGTTAAAAAAAAGTCTGAAAGCTTTCAGATTTTACATTACTCCCAAAGAGGCGTTTCGTTAACGTTTTGTTCGTTACTTTTATTTATTAAATATCACGTCCTTCGCATTTAAACCATAAAGTTCAATTCAACAGCAGTATCGCAGCAGAATAATTTTAAAATGAGCAAAGCTTTAGAATTCCCGATACATAGTCTCGAGCGCTGGAGATAATTTTTTTTTCTTTCGTGCAGTTTTGCAATTGCTCGTATTGAAATAGTTGAGTTTGTTAATTCAAAATTCTTTAAAGTGTTACAAAATATTAAATCGATAATGAAGCAAATTTGAAATTCCAAATTTGGGCTTCCAGACGTCACCATTCGGTAGAAGATTATGTTATTCAAAATTTGATGGCTCTAGGTACCGTTGTTTTATCCCAATGCGAGAAACATACACCGATTTATGGAGATTCTTCATTATTTAATTTCTTTAAATATAGCACAGGGTGATAATATTTGGTGGCAACAATTTGAAAAGTGAACCGACATTTATAATGAAATAACACAACGAAATTAATAGTTATTCAGAGCAAATAGCCCGTTTGAACTAAAAATTAATTAAGTTAATTAAAATGCCGACCCTTTTATAGCATTCTATAACATAAAATGTCATTAAAAATAAAGGTTAATAGATTATAAGCTATTTCTCTTACCTTCTTAGCATGCCTTCGCGGTGTAATGGTCAGCACACTCAGCGCGTATTCGAGAGTTTCGAGTCCCGGCGATGGCATTACTCATTTTTCATGTCTGCTCCTTCGAAATAAGCTAGTGACTCTACAAGAGTACACGGCTTTAAATCGCGTGATATAAATTACTATCAGATACAGTTTTTCTGAAATTATTAAATAGGAATAAGAGTTACGTTTGCTGAAAAATCACTAAAGGAAATGCCAAAACAATAAAATAGAAGAAAAAAGTTTTTCATGCTTTAGTGGATAAAGGTATTTGTCACAATTCCAGGACAAAATACATCAGTTTCGCAGCAAAATGGAACAAAATTAAATATTCAAATATAAAATAAACTATTTTATTTCAGAACAGTTTTATTAGTCCAGAGGGATTTCAGTCCTGAATGAGATATTAGTCTCAAAATGGGATTTCGCGTTGAATCAGATAAATAACGCATGACTTTTCAAATTGTTGCCACCAGTCGCCCATATTATATTGAAAGAAATTAAATAATGAAGAGTCTGCATGAAAGTACGCATGCTTCTCGCCTTGTGAAAGAAACAAAGGTGTGTTTAGCTATCACATTTTGATTAACGTAGTTCTCCACCTGATCTTGGTTGGACTTCTATTTTTTTATCATCTATTTCATATTTTGTAAAACTTTAACTAATTTTCCATTAACTGTGATTTTGCTGTTGAATCGAATTTTATGCGGCGTAAGGCGAATTTTATGCGGCGTGATATTTAATAAATAAAGTGGCACATAAAACGTTAATAATAAAAAGACAAAAAATGCTTTGTAAAAGAAATGTTAGTAAGTAGACTAAACATTGGTATGATGAACTGCGAAAAGACTGAAAAATAAACAAAAAATGTATGCCAAAACCTAACGCTATATCCGGAATTCTAAACGTGTACTGTTATGCTGCTTTTAAAAATTTTGTAATCTTGCCGTTGAATTGTATATGGCTTAAGTGCGGAGAAACTGATGCTTGATAATAAAAACAAAAAATTGGGTTAGTAGGAGTGAGTGAACCAACAGATTGGTAGCCTGCGAGCTCAACCAGAGAGGAAGAAACTTTAAGAAACCCTTTTGAACGACAGTTAAAATCTGAAACCTTTCAATTTTTTATAAGGTTTTTTTGTTATATTTTTTTTGTTACATATAAAATTCTGTGAGTGAAAGAAAAGTAGTGCTTTCTTTAAGGAACGCCAGTCTCCAAATTTGCCTGAAAACGGCAGAAATGATAGTCTGTTTATACTCCATTATGAATAGCTGTGCAATGTATAATATGCGCATTTCCAAGGCGCAAGGTCTAAGTACAAAATTTGACTAGTTCTTTTCAAGTTCTTTTTTTGTCTGACATTCTCCCCATGTGCACAACGATCTGTTTTCGCTTAAAAGATATTAAAGGATTACGCAAGTTAGCCATTGAGAATATTATATAAATTATATTTTGACTTTTGCTGAAAAATCACTAAAGCAAATGCCAAAGCAATAAAATATAAAAAAAAAATGTTTTTCATGCTTTATCGGATAAAGATATTTGTCACAATTCAAGTACAAAATACATCAGTTTCGGAGCAAAATGAAACAAAATTAAATATGCAAATATAAAATAAACTATTTTATTTCAGAACAGTTTTATCAGCTCAGAAGGATGTTAGTCCCGAATGAGATATTAGTCTCAAAATGGAATTTCTCTAAATTATTAATAAATAAAAATCTGACTATTATAACAAGCTCATCTTCTGTGAAGCTTTACATACAGTTAGGGTTGTCACCATGTATTTAGATTTCACCCTCCCCCCAAATATTTACGTTTTGAGCTGAGTAGGGCTGCATTAACAGACAGTTAGATTTCTCACCAATTTTTATGTTTAGCGCTACTTAGTTCCTCGTTAACGGAAAAGTACTAGAAAAGTGTCCTGAGATTACAGAACGCTTTTCTTTTAGTTAATTCTAGAAAATTCTGAGTTATATTCTCATACTGAACCGTTTGTATAATAATAAAACTATATATAAAACTGAATAAACTGAATAAGGTGTATGATAAAACTGAATAAAAACGAAATATATTTTTACTGTTAAAACGTTTTCAATTATTTATCTTTTTGATTGACTTCACTCGCATTTTGCTTGTATATAAGAGAACCTCTAAACTTCAATAGCAATAAAATTGCTAAACTGAATGCGTAAGGTTCCAATTTTTATCGCTTCAAGTGAATCATTCGGAGAAGGTTATCGTGTTTTAATCATATCCAAGGACGACTCTTACAACTTTGAAAGTAGCAGCTGTTGGCATATTTACTTAAGATAAAATTCAGTTATCCACTAGAAATGATTACTTTTTCATTCTGTCAATACTAAGCATTATTTAATTCAGAATGGAATGCGAACGGAGTTAGGGATTTTACGTTGCCAATTCCAGACGTAAACATCTAAAATATCTAGGAGCTGAAATAGATTTATGGTTAGATAGTGGCAAGCATGTTATACTATTCATAGTGTTTTAATAGGAAAATGTGAAAAATGGGGGTTTGTGAAATGAAGTTTTAGTGACTACATCTCTACATACATTCTTTTGCAATACAATAGTTTGCTACAAGGCTTTGTTTTTATTTTGCCGAAGTAAAACCAAAGTACGATTTGGTTACTAATTTATTGTAAGGGGACTTGATAACTCTTCAACTTTTCTTTCACATTTTGAAGATGTAGAGTAAATACTGCGGGGATATTATATTTTAACGAAAAATTAAAAGTAGAAGTTGAAAAAATTTTTATTAAAAATTGTTATTATACTGCTTCCTAAATTAAAATTAAAAATTATTTTTTTAAGTTCCGTTTTCTGTTATCTACTACAACTTTAAATATCGATATCTTAGATCTAAATTCTTTTTTGCGCATTTCTTCACCACACGTTACACGTTTATTTCTGTGCTCACCAGCGGCCAAGCAGTAAGGTCGCTGAACACTGGTAGTTCGGTCCGGGTTCGAATCTGGGAGAGTAGTTTGGCTGCATAAGCGTTTCTGTGTTTTCCCCATCTATAACCTGTATACTAGCTAAGTTCCCTTAGAAAGAGCTCCACAAAGGCATCCCTATCCTTAGCGGATACACCTCATGTGCTTTTCCGTGTTTAAATAAACCAAACCGAACCATGCGAAAAAAGATCACTGTTTTCTTTCATTCAGTTATAATATAAATTCATGATACACATATATATAAAATTAATTTAATGAATACAGCTAGCATAAATTTATAAAAATATTTAATATTTCTAATTAGACGTCATGATTAAAGCGCACTTTTCTGTTCGAATTAGATTAGTTCTTTCGCACCGAGAGATGGTAAAATCTGTCCCCCTCAAACATCTGAAACGCTTGTGTATACGAATTTCTTTTGAAATTGATTTAATTCCCCTTGCCTAGTACATTATTACAGCTTTAACAGCAACCTACTTAACTGAAGTGACTATTTCTCTCGACCTTTGTTCGGGTTAACCCACTGTGTGAAGTTTCCCCTTAGGACAGGATTGAAACTGTGAGTATCAATAGCTAAACGTTGAAGCTAAACAAAGAAGAGGGAAGGTGCATTCAAATAAGAGAGGCACTTTAGCCGCTGCAAAACTTGGTATGCCAATTAAAAACTCTCCAAACCGTACATTAACGTCATGGGGAGAAGATCCAGATAGAAAATGGACATAGGCCTGACCGGTGTCTGAATACACGGACGTTACAGGTGACTTCGCTGTGAAAGAATTAACAAAAAAAATAAAACCTTCTCTTAAGACCAGCGTTTATTGCTTTCTAATTTCGTAATATCAATAATAGACATAATAAATTCGAATGTTAAATAACATAAGCGGTAAAGTAGCTGAACATTGGTAGTTCTGTCCGGGTTATGAGCTCCGACGAATGGGCTGGATGAATGAAAGTTTTATTTAATTTCCCCACATGTGATGTGTATATTAGCCAGTTTCCCATAGAAATGTCTTCACGAAAGCTACCCTACACTTGAGCAGATAGCCCTCGAATATTTCGCCATAATAAAACGAAACAAACACAACCTCTACGGGAAATTGGCTTGTATTGACGTTATAAGGGGAAAACTACAAAAACCAACCATGCAGCCAACCTGTTCGCCCGGAATCGAATCCAGGTCGAAACTGCAGTATTCAGTGGCCCTAACCACGCAGCAAATTGAAGGATTGTTTGTAACTATGGTAATAAAGTCTTTTCAGAATTTCAACATGATACCATTACTTTTAATTAAACCTTTGCACGTGAAACGGGTCTTGCAATTCTTGAAAATAAGTGGAGCCTGTCTCGGCGCGCGCGTTACATTCTTCAAAAAAATATGGGTAATCATGTAGTAAACGATCTACCGTTTATAGATAATTACTTATTTTTAGGTGACTAAATTAAAACGCGGTTTATAAATATAAAAATAAAAATGTCAAAAAAATAAAAAATAAAAAAATCTTAAAGCTTTCAGATTTTACATTACGCCCAAAGGAGAGTTTTTTTTTAACGTTTTGTGTGTTACTTTATTTATTAAATGTGATGTTCTTCACACTTGAACCATAAAATTCAATTCAACAGCAGTATCACAAAACATTTAAAACAGCATGTCTTTAGAATTTCCGATACACAGTCTCGCGTGCTGGAGATAAAAATGTACCCCCACCCGTACAGTGTTGCCATTGCTCGCTTTGAAATCGTTGAGTTTCTTAATCAAAAACTCAAAAATACTTTATAAAATATGAAATAGATAATAAAACAAATTCGAAATTTGGACTTCAAGATACCCATATTCGGGTGGAGGCGTGCGTTATTCAAAATTGGATGGTTCTAGGTACCATTGTTTTACCACAATGCGAAAAACATACATACTTTTACGCAGATTCTTTATTATTTAATTTCTTTAAATATAATACAGGGCTGTAATATTTGGTGGAAACATTTGGAAAAGGGAACTAAGAACATATACTGAATTAGAGTTTCAGAAAGCAATACCTCCTTTTACTCTGCATCTGGTGAAGATCTTCAATAAAACAAAATAAGTAGTATGAAAAAAATGACAAAAGTATAAGTCAAGTGGTCACTTCGGTTGACGAATAAGGTGAGTAGCTGGTGGAAGGTCCAAATCAGAGAACTGAAGAGTCTAGTATGAGTAAAAGATGTTAAGGGTGGAGAATGTTAGATGGATATTTGTGTTTTTCTCAGGGAAATGGAGAACATCGAGCTGCATAGAAAGCGAATTGATGCAAAGTGCCAAAACGAAATTAATAACACTTCTGGGCTAACGCCTTTTGAGCCACTAATTAAGAGTACATAAATAAAAGGGATTCCATTAATTAGTTTATTAACCCATTATGATTTTAATTCCATTAAATATAAATTCGTTCCTATTTTACAAAACGAGAAGCAGTAGTTGTCCTGAAAAGGGTTCTTTCTTATAAACCGTTCATGAAATTTGAAAATAACTACAGAAAATTGTAAATCATATAAATGAAAATTATTCTATTAATTAATTTAAAAATCGATTAAATTTTTAATTCTGTCAGTTTAAATTTCTGTAGTCTCTTAAAATTAAAAAATGAATAGTTTAATATTCAAACGTTCGATAAAATAGAGGAAAATGCGATTATCATAACAGCAAGCAGTTTTAGTGGCGCCATCTAAAAAATAAATAAATAACTAAAAGTTGTAAATCATATACTGCAGAGGCCTCAAACTGGTTGCCCATAAATCCCAGAAGTCCACAATTTGCATTTCGATTATGTATTTGTTGCAAATATTGTGTTATACAGATTTCAAGATTTTAGAAATCTGAGTATAGGCCATTAAAAAGGAGCATGAATTATTCACCAGTATATGGATAATTTTTAAATTTATATTTATTTTATATTGATAATTTATATAATTAATTTACAGGCGATATTAATCTTTTTAAAAATTTTGAAGATATAGATTTGGTTAACTTTCATTCGCGTTGGTTAAAAAATAAATCAGTTACGAATTTTTGCACTAAGACCAATAACTTGCTTCGAGAATTTGTTTGTGAACAGCTGAAATTTAATAAGAAAACAACCGGAATGATCAAGTGGCCATGTACAATCCGCGATTAAGATAATTTCTACTACTGTTTCTCTGGCTTCAAACATTAACTGAAACGCTGGTAACTTCTAAGCGTTAGTAAGAAATAAAAGACGTCTATAATTATTTACGTACAAACATGCGTATTTATAGTCATGTGTCGAAGAACGGTTTAATAAAAAAAGTATAAATTCTGAAAGCTTTCAGATTTTACATTACTCCCAAAGAGGCGTTTTTTTTTTAAAGTTTTGTGTGCTGCCTTTATTTATTAAATATTATGTTCTTCGAACTTAAACCATAAAATTCAGCTCAACACCAATACCGCAAAATAATTTTTAAAGGAGCCTATCTTTAGAATTTCCGATACACAGTCTCGCGCACTGAAGATAATTTTTTTTTCTTTTTCTGCACAGTGTTGCCATTGCTCACTTTGAAATCGTTGCGTTTGCTGCTCAAAAATTCGTTAAATGTTAACTAAATATGAAATAAATAATAAAACTAATCCTAGATTCCAAATTTGGGCTTCCAGATGCCCACATTCGAGTGGAGGACTACATTATTCAAAATTTGATGTCTGGAGATATCGCTGTTGTTTCACAATGCGAGAAAAATATATACATTTATGCAGATTCTACATTATTTAATTTCTTTAAATATAATGCTGGGTTCTATTATTTGGTGGCAACAATTTCAAAAGTGAAACGCCGTTTTATAGTGGATGACGCAAAATGCCAATACAAAATTAATAGATCTTCTGGGCGAATTGCCTCTTTGGGCTAATACGAGAAAAAGAATAGGTTGTATTGTCCTCCACGTACATGTGCCCCTGGAAGCTTGAATTTTGAATTTCGAATTTGATATTGCATATTTTGTAAACCTTTACTGAATTTTTATGCGTTATGGAACCTGGAACCCTTAAATTTACCGATATGAGAGCGAGCAGTGGCAACACTGTATGGATTAAAAACGTTTTATCCTCAGCGCGAAATTGGAAATTTAAAAAATATCTTCGTGGTATGTCGGAAATTCTAAAAATATGCTTTTTTTAACTATGCTGTTATTTTGCTATTCAGCAGAATTTTATGTGAGGTAACTGCGAAGAACATGATATTTAATGAATAAATTTAACACACGAATCGTTAATAATGAAAGGACAAAAAAGTCTGAAAGTCTTCTTACTCATAAAATTATACATTGATATCATAAACTGAGAAAAGACGGAAAAAAAAAAAACAGAAAATCTATGTCAGCATTTCATCGGGATTTTTAAACACATGCTGCTTTTAAAATTTCTGTAATTTTGCTGTTGAATTAAATATGGCGTAAGTGAATATGGCGTATACTTAATAATAAAGCTAAAAAGACAAAAAGAAAACAAAAGGAAATGTGTTAGCAGCAACAGAAAGCTAAGAAGACAAAAAGAAAACAAAAAGAAATTAGTAAGTGCAATAGCAGACTGGTAGATGGGGAGCTCAGCGAGAGCGTAAGAAAACATTAACAATCCCTTTGGGGCGAGTGTTAATATCTGAGTTCTTTCAGTTATTTTTTCACATTTTTTAATTCTTTTGCAATAACATTAGATCATTTATAATATTTTATAAATTTATTTTGAGAAATTCTTTCGCCATCGGGAATAGTGAGGCGCCATCGGATATGTGACGAAATACTTTCGTGGGCACGTTTCGCAAGCCGGCATTAAAAGGGTTAAAAGAATACTTGGAAAGCATTTTAAAATATGCCTTGTTTGAAAAAAAAAGGTTATCATTATTTATTCTCAACTTTTGCTATGGAAAGTTTCTTTAATTTGCTCATTTTTAGTTTAAATGAAAGTACCTTATTTAATAATTAATTAAAGATGTTAGAATTATTTTTAATAAACATCAGTCTGAAAATTTAACATTTAGCTGTCAGTATACTTGAATAACAAAGTATACCCAACAAAAATGTTTTGCAGGTATCAAACTTTAGATTTTAGGTAGAAAATAAATATAAGTTTGAACTTTTTCCTTTGAAATAATATTATTATCGTTTACATATGTTTTGATAAGTATTTAGTAAGTGAAATTCAAGATTTATTGAAGTATTTTTCTTTTGTTAGTAAAAAATTTCCATTGTATTTTAAAAAAAGAGCAGAGCAAAATTTTGTGGCCCATCAGCTGTTTTCAGATTGTGCAAACGGCGTGCAATTTCGCAACCGGCATGCAATTTGAGTTTGATACCACTGGTATACTGTATCATTACTTGAATATAGTTTAAAAGTTCGCCTCTGTCTGTTACTGAAGAAGGTATCACTGAATTCTTCTTCATCTCTGCCAAGTTCCAAATTTTTATATCATTAAATTATTAAATCTGCCACTCTCACAAAAGTATATTAAAAAAAATTGAAAAGTTTCAGATTCACTCAGCCAAAAAGGTTTGTTAAGGTTTCTTATGTTCTCGCTGAGCTTACAGTCTACCAGTCTGCTGTTACACTCACTCCTACTAACCCATTTTTTTAATTTTTAGCTTTATTATTAAGCCGCATTTTTTGCACACTTACGCCATAAGCAATTCAACAGCAAAATTACAAAAATTTAACAGCGTAGCAGTGTACGTTTAGAATTCTGGATATGGCGTTACGTTTTGGCATACATTTTTCTATTTAGTTTTCAGTCTTTCCGCAGCTCATCATACCAAGTTAACATATTAAGATGGCTTTACAAAACTTTCTTTTTGTCTTTTTATTATTAACCTTTTGTTTGTTTACTTTATTTATTAAATATCCCGTTCCTGGCATTTAGGCCACATAAAATTTATTCAAAAGAAAAATCATAAAATATTTAAAAACACCATACCTTTAGAATTTTTGGCACACAGTCACACGTGCTGAAGTTAAAAATGTTTTAATCTGCAGAGTGATGCCACTGCTCGATTTGAAATCTTTTATTTGTTAATCAAAAATTCCTTCAAAATTAACAAAATATGAAATAGATAGTAAAATAAATTCGAAATTCAAAACTCGGGTTTCCAGGTGCCCATCTTCGAGGGGAGGACTATGTTATTCAAAATTGGATGGCTCTCTAAGAACAGTTGTTTTTTCACAACGCGAGAAACATACATAAATCCATGCAGATTCTTCGTTATTTAATTTCTTTTAATATAATACTAAGGAGGTTAGAATACATGGAGAGGCCCTCCACGCAGTCTTAAGTGAAGCCAAAAAGGGGGGAAAGCATGGCCTTAGTAGTCGTGGCTTAGAAAGATTGGCAATGCCCTAACCGCACCTAATTTCGTTCCTGGCACTAGAACCCACAAAACCTAAACACATATAATTTCGTTCCTGGTAGTTGCAAATTAAAGACCGCAGATTCTTCGCCCCCTTTTTCCTCTTACTTTTCGTGGCATTTCATTTTATTTCTACACTATGTAGTTGCTATAATTTCTGCATTACGTAATTACAATAATTTCCACATTACGTAATTGCATGCTAGCATTAAAAGTATTGTGAATACAAAACAGTAACTAAGTACTCAAGCTATAAACTGTTTATATTTTAGTTGTTCTAAATATATATAATTCTCAAATTTTTTATGTTATAAATAATATTTATGTTTTGAAAAAACTTAACTTTGAATAAACAATGATTAAAAAAATATGCAAATTCTACATTGTTATTTTTAAAATTCACCCAGAAAATGTGACTAAAAATCGAATCCTGTTATTATATATTTACTTGAGCACAAAATAAAATATAGTTTGTAAGGTTTCAGTTTAAACTAACAAAATTTTATTTTAATTTGCCTTTCCTATGGGTTCTTATTTCAACTTCCGTTAGAATAAGCGCGCGTTTCAGCTTTATGCTAATTTGAAGTGGAGCCAAGTTTCTATTAAGCGATAGGTAGGAACCTCTCAGTGTGAGAGAGCTTTTAGACTCAGACCACTGCCGCTCTGTTCGACGTTCGCCTGATCAGCCAGTATTTAAATTCTAAGCCTTAACGCTGTTACTCTATTACTTATTGAAGTAAATCTAAGTCCGTTAGTATTAATTAAACCTTGCTACGCACCATTTAGCATAAAGGCCAACCTCGCGTTTATAGCTCTGTGAGCAACGGCGACTTAATTTCGAATTAGTTTAAATTATTTGATTGTTCAGTTTAGACCCAAGTGCGGTCATTATTTTCTGTATCCCTCCCGAGTTGGGAAGTGGCTGTATATAATTGTGGCTTAATAAAAGAGGATTTTAAATCCTTCTTCAGTGCAGTTCTTCTACCACTTAACCACAGTTTTCTACCACAGAACTTAGATGCATTCGGTCCCTGTTCAAGATCAGGACTCAAAGTATTTCACGAATATGTTCGCCAAGAGTATGCACCGAACACTTAGTCCTGACAGGTTAAACACATGAAAGACTTGTAATATAATATAATCACACATTAAAGGAAATTGTTTTCGTTTCCACAGAGAGCTAGCCATTCCCCACCCCTTGTTTGCGTAGCGTTTTCCCTTCGCATCTAAGATAATTACGAGTATCATATTTGTTATTACACTCACGTTTGTGAAAATTGCAACACCATGAAGGACTTACGCGAGTGAGCTGAAATTTTCAGGAAATGCAAAGTAGCGCATGATATGCAAATGATTAGAATTGCAAATCCGTAGCGCATGCGTATGCTGAGCAGCGCCCTCTGAACGGCTGATGGATCCGAATAAATAGACGGCTGTAGCGAGGCGTGTCTGGTTATCGGTGGTTATCTGCTAGTGGTAAACGTTAACTCAATCTGTACTTATGCCTCGTCGACGAAAGAGAGCGAGATTTGAACAACTTACAGAGTTTGAACGAGGGAGAATCATCGGCCTTCGTGAAGCTGGATTGTCGTATCGTGCAGTAGCCTCTCGTGTGCAGCGTAACAGCAGCACAGTGATGCGCGTTTGGAAGCAGTGGACGGACGAGTGTCGGACAACTCGGAAATCCGGGAGTGGACCCCGAAATGTGACGTCAGCTCGCGATGATAGACACCTGGTCCGCATGGCGCGGACGGACCGTACAGCTTCCTCTAGACAATTGGCAGCACTGTGGTCAATAGCTACAGGTGTTTCATTGTGTGCTTCATCAATTCGTAGACGTCTGCTGCAGTGTGGACTGCGCGCACGGACTCCTTTATACAGGATCCCCCTAACGCACGACCATCGCCGCCTGCGGCTACAATGGGCCAATCAGCATAGAGACTGGCGTGCTGATTGGCAGCATGTCGTGTTTTCTGACGAATCCCGCTTTAATTTGTGGTACCATGATGGCCGCATTCGTGTCAGACGCTATGCCGGTGAACGCCACCTTCCGGAGTGCATTATCGAACGCCACAGTGGACGAACACCCGGAGTTATGGTCTGGGGCGCCATAGCATATCATAGACGATCTCAATTGCTACGAATTGTGGGCAATCTGAACAGCAACCGGTATATCCGTGAAGTTCTACAGCCCGAAGCTGTTCCCTTCCTTCAAAGCTTGCCAGGCGCTGTATTTCAACAGGACAATGCCCGCCCTCATACTGCTCGGATTGTTAAATCCTTCTTTGCAGCGCAGCAGGTACAGCTTCTTCCTTGGCCTGCGTGTTCCCCGGATATGTCGCCAATTGAACATGT
Organism: Stegodyphus mimosarum; assembly: GCA_000611955.2. NCBI lineage: Eukaryota > Metazoa > Arthropoda > Arachnida > Araneae > Eresidae > Stegodyphus > Stegodyphus mimosarum. The sequence goes on from KK115573.1 coordinate 1,155,330, forward strand.
GTGGGATGTCATTGGTCGGCGTCTTGCTCGTGATCCTCGTCCTGTTGCGTCTGCAGACGAACTTTGGGTACGCGTACAAACGATATGGAATGCTCTTCCTCAGTCAGACATTCAAACTTTGTTTGACTCCATGCCACGTCGTGTAGCAGCACTTATTGCGGCGCGTGGTGGCCACACAAAATACTGATTCTGATCTTTTGTTCTTGTTTGTTTGCTTTGAACATTTAATCATTTATTTGTACGACTACCACTCAACTGTGTATTAAATTGCATTCAATTATGACGATTCCTTCTTGGTGTTGCAATTTTCACAAACGTGAGTGTATTATGAAAAGGAAAATCAGAGAACTGTATATGTTTTTTCGTGTGCTTGACACAAAGAAAATAAATTCTCAAACTCTTTCTTGAAGGCCTTTCGAATACATATTTCGATTACATGTACAACTTTTTTATGCATGTTTAAAAACTTTCTTTCACATGGAAATGAAATCGGTAATGTAGGCATTAATTCGCTGTAATAATTCAATACCTGTTAGGTCTCTCACATGTTCGCATAGAAAATCAGAAAACACACTAAGAGCTTGAAACCAGCTAACGCTTAAACCTCACTTCGGTTTGTAAGGTCACACTTTTCTTGCCCTCACGGAGCGTGGCTTATTTTCTTCTCCCGGCTTCACTCTTTTTGCACTGCAATAGCAGAGACGGCATCTCCATGTATTCTAGCCTCCTTGTTTAATACAGATCCATAATATATAGTGGCAACAATCCGAAAGTTGATACAACGCATGGTGTTTCGAGGCTAATATCCCGTTTTGGACTAATGTCCACTTTAGGCTAAAAATTAAAAATTTTATGAAGACTGTTGTAACTTTTTCCCTATGTTGTTAAAAATGCAAGAAAATGAAAAACAGTTAAGCATCTGTTCTAGACGTAATACACAGCTGTTATTCTTTCATATTTACCGAATATGGTACTACCGCCTTTTGTTTGTAAATCAAATATACCTGAAATAATTTTATTTTCTTTATATTACTGGCAGCAGCTGACGTTATTTGTTTAGGGATACAGATTCTGTAAGTATCTTTTTAAAAATGAAGCACACAAAATCAAGAGATATTGATAATCTTAGACCTCCCTAGCAAAGGACGCATATAAAACGTATTATGAAAATCTTTATTTTACTGAGCTTAATTGCTGCCACTTTTGCTTATCCAAGTAAGTTTAATATTCAAATGAATGTTTATTTTTGCTATTTATTATGCAGTGTTTTTAATACAAAATATTAAATGTTATTTCTGCTATTTTAATGTAAAGGGTATGTGAAAGAATATGTGAGTTCGTGCATGAGGGCATCCAGACCCCTTATTGTTGGAAAAATCAGAAATTAAGTTAGAAATGAAGTCTATGTAAATTAGTTTAGTATTTTTTCTATACATAAAAAAGCGACGTTTTGGATTATGCAAAACGTAATGAGAAAATGTTTTTGTAAGTAGAGAAGCTTAGTTTTAATATTAGTATACATCATCAAGATTAGATTTTATGAATTGAATAAATTAACTAAAATTTAAAAAAACTAACATTTTTGTACCAATCAAGTTGTGTTTTGGGAAAGAATTTAAAGTCCTGTCTGAAATTTATTTAATCATAATACTTTTCAAGAAATTTTAAGAAGCAGATTTTAGAACGTAATATCATATTCAAATCAAAATTTCCATTTTTAATCTAAGAATACCGGGCCAGTTTAATGAATTTGCTAAGATTTCGGAAAAATCTCATAAAAACCAAACTATGAATGATATTTACGAATTCAAACAGCAGCACATTACGAAATGTCGAAAGAATAAAGAAATGCCAAAATCGTATACTCGCCAAGGTATTTGGCGGCGTATCACATTAAATGTCTGAATCACTTTTAAAATTGTGTCCACGAAATAATATAGCCCTCTATTTAAACAAATTAAATAATAAAGAGTCTGCATGTGTGTATGTATGTTCCTCGCATTGTGAAAACAAATGACAGTACCTAGAGCCACGAAATTTTGAATAACGTTGTCCTTCACCCGTACATGTGTCCCTGGAAGCTCGAATTTTGAATTTCGAATTTGATATAATATATTTTGTAAAACTTTAATGAATTTTTATGCGTTATGGAACCTGGAACCGGTAAATGCACCAATATGAAAGCGACTAGTGGCAACACTGTAAGGATAAAAACTTTTGGCTCCAGCGCGAAATCGGAAATTCTAAATATATCTTCGTGGTCTGTCGGAAATTCTAAAAATATGCTTTTTTTAACTATGATGTTATTTTGCTATTCAACAGAATTTTATGTGGCGTAACTGCAAAGAACATGATGTTTAATGAATAAATTTAACACACGAATCGTTAATAATGAAAAGACAAAAAATGTTCTGAAAGCCATCTTACTCATAAAATTATACATTGATATCATAAACTGAGAAAAGACGAAAAAAAAAACAGAAAATCTATGCCTGCATTTCATCTGGATTTAAAACACATGCTGCTTTTAAAATTTCTGTAATTTTGCTGTTGAATTGAATATGGCGTAAGTGCGAAGGAAATTATACTTAATAATAAAGCTAAAAAGACAAAAAGAAATGGGTTAGCAGGAGTAAGTGCAATGGCAGACTGGTACATGGGGAGCTCAGCAAGAGCGTAAGAAAACATTAACAATCCCTTTGGGGCGAGGGTTAACATCTGAGTTCTTTCAGTTATTTTTTCATGTTTTTTAATTCTTTTGCAATAAAATTAGATAATTTAAAACGTTTTATAAATTTATTTTGAGCAAAAATTCTTTTGCAAGGGGAATACTGAGGCGCCATTGGATATGTAACGATATATTGTCGTTGGCGCTTTTGGCAAGCCGGCACTAAAAGGGTTAAAAGAATACTTAGAAAGCATTTTAAAATATGCCGTGTTCGCTGCGCTTATTTGAAAAAATAAAAGTAAAGGATGTATTGTAATCGCGAAAATGTTCGGGTGTCATATTTCAACGAAAATATCCATTCTCGCCACTATTCGAATGCAATTTAACGATGTTTTTGTGTGTCATCTGTACGCAAAGACAGAATAAAGGACTATTTTTTCCCTAAACGTGTTGCAAAAAGGATTCAAAATGCATCCAGAAGAGATTTTTTTCGTGACGTTTGTACGTACGTATGTATGTATCTCGCATAACTTTAAAACGAATAGCCTCAGAACGGTGAAATTTTGTACATAGAACTGGTGTAACATGTAGTTGTGCACCTCCCGTTTTGGTTTTAGTCGGCCCCACCAAAAGTGTATATATATATACACTCTGTTACTTGGCTCCGTGAGCTGAGTTTTTTTTTTGTTGTTGTTACTGTTGTTGTTGCTGTTCTCATTTGCTGGTAAATTGTGCACTTTTTGATTTAAAAATGATTGAATTATGTTGCTCTTATTTTCCGGTTAAGGTTTTTATGCCTTTAGTTAATGTACATGCAATTGTTGTAGAATTATAAGCACTTTAAATGTAGTTTAATTGCGGCTAAGTGTAGTGTTCTTACCGTAGTAGCCACACTTGTTTACATTTGAAACTTAGTTAGAATAGTGAATTAAGTCAGTTTCTGAACTTTGAGTGTCTTTTTGCCAGTTGCGACCAAAAGTAAGCTTTAAGTTTTGTGCACCGAAAAATCTGCTTTGTTGTCGGCTGGTCGAATTGCTTGCTTTTGCGTAGAAACTGTAATTTGAATTGTAAATTTTTTTATTGTTTTAACAGTATTTGATGTTTCATATTTTCAATTTTTAATAAAGATATTTTGAGGTTTTATGTATTTTTGCCTTGTCGGGAGGTGAGAACTGAATTAATTGAATGAGAAAAATATCTGTAACGAAATTCGAGGAAATAAGGTTACATGAAATGCAGGAAAAAATGCGTATAATTTAATATTCCGTACAAGGAAGTCATGTGGTGTATATATCAGACTTTTTTATACGTTTTCTTCAGCAGAAATATTTGAAATAAGATTCTCAAAACCTTAATAACAATATGAATAATATGTTTTGATTTCAAATCCTACAGAATGTCCAGAAAATCAGTATTACGATGTTTGTGGAAGCGACTGTCCCTTAACATGTGACAACTTCAATACACCCGAGGAAGAATGTGATCGTATGTGCAATCGGGGATGTCACTGCGAAGAAGGATATCTAAAAACAGATAGGAACCGTTGTGTAAAGCCAGAAGACTGCCCAAGCCACAAAAATGGTAAAATTGTTTTGTTAACAGTTTGCAAATATCTATTTTTATTTTCCTCTAGCATGTTTCTCTAACACAGCAATTCTCAAACTGTGGGGCGCGCCCCCTAGGGGGGCTTGATAACCCTACGTGGGGAGCGCGAGCTTGTCGAAAATAAAAGGTTATCTAAAAAAATTATTAAATTACTGAAAAGAAGCGAAGCAAAATGTGTTCTGACATAATAAAAACTAAAATACGCATTTGCACTAATGTAATATATTTTAAATGTATCTGTACTTTACAATGTATTTGATAATTAATTTATCAATACTAAATTAAGAACAAGTTTAATAGTTACTAGTGACTCCAGTGTGCTTGTCTTGCACAGCAAAGTTTTTGAAAGGCGTGTTTAATATTCGACATTGATATTCTAAGTGCTTTTCTATGATTACCTGAGATTTATATTTTGTCTTCAAAGCAGCCACCGCAGAAAATCTGTTTTCACAAAAGGTAGGACATTGGAAATGGTAATGGTATACGGAATGCCTTTTTTTGCTTTCAGTGCAGAAAATGCATCATCCACCCTGCCCAAAAGAGTGATTTATTACTAAATTTCCTTTTGATTTCGCCACTTTTCGTGAAACCTATGAAGATTTCTTCTTCAGCAATTGAGAGCCCTTCCTTTCTTCTTCATTTAGTTCAATACTGGTAAACCCAGAATTTAAGAATTATTGAGAATATTTTCTTGATTTAATTTTCAGAACCACTCTCTTCTGTGCACTTGTTGTTGCTTTATCGTCTAATGCTGAATTACGACTTAAAAATCCATGATTCTGTTTAAATTCTACTGCCGTAAATATTTAATATCGTGAATTGCAATTAACGCGCAAATTATAAATACACATTTAAGCTAGATTCGGTAGCGATAGAAGGATCCACTCGACCGAGACTGACTGGAATAGAATGAGACGCAGTATATATATACACGTTTGGGTAGATGTTTGATAGACTGCGCAGATGTCCACGAGAATGCCGAATGTAATGAATATAAGATGAAGAACAACAGAGGCTGGAACAATTTTTCTAATGACATTTCTACTTTTAGAACTGGAGGATTGAGGAAACAAATATGTCATTTAATGAAAACTTATTTTGTAATCTGTTCCAATTTAAGAACTAGAAAAGAAAAGTAACATAATACATATGTTATCACTTGAAAGTAACCTACTTAAGCCGCCCAACCGGTATAGTGGTTAGCGTCGCTGACTGACGTGCCGAAGGGCTCGGGTTCGAATCTCGGAGAAGGCATGGATGTTTGTAAATGTATAATGTCGGTGGAGCATGCCTTCACTCCAAATATGCGGCGAGTCAAAAGTCCTCTCATGTGGTTTGGTGGATGGGGAGAGGGGTGGGAGACCCTCGAATCCCTCCCCCCTCCGGAGTTACTCTCCATCAAAATTGGAGGCGGAACTGATCCAAATCGTACTGTCACATGTTAGGTGCTCAAGGCTGTGGCCAACGACAGGCGTAATCTAGCGCTCCTTGACACGAGATTTCTCGTGGGCTTGGGCTGACTTTGTCAGACAAGTAAGCATGAGCAACAACAGCTTACTTAAAATATCTGTTACTTAAAAATAACATAAGGATAAGGAAGGGAGACGTGGGCATTATGCCTCTACCATACCGTTAATTAGTATAGCACCACGTCCACTATGATCTAGAGAAGCCTTAAGACAACATAGATTCAAATACGTGAGTACATAGCTAAAAACGATGAGAAGTCAAACATATAATTATAGAGAGATTACAGGATGATAAAATTACAGTACTGTATGATAAAAATGCAGAATAGGGTGATAAAAATACAGTAGTTTACAGCAGATTACAGTAATGATGAATACACAGGTATGGTATGGACTAATATGTTTGCAGTAAATTACATGCATATTATGCTAGTTAAAAATAGATGTACATATGACATGATACAGTTTAAGCAGTTGTAGTATACCTTGGCAATAAAGATTTGTTGCATCTGTGTATTAAAAGTAGCATATAGTACTTTTAATTAAGGTCGTATTGTAGCTTTAGTGTATTGTGCATTATTATTGCATTTAATACATTGTTATTGTGGAGGGGGGCGCGATGAAAATTATGATTGAAAACTGGGTCGCAAATATTGAAAGTTTGAGAAGCATTGCTCTAACACGCTAGCTTCAACAAGGTCTCTGTCAACTTAAACAAGACGATCCTGAATAAGGTTATGACAGTAAAGGCTAGAGGCTTGCAAGGAATCCAAGTCAGCAAAATAAAGGAAATATTAAAACGTTGAGGGAATTTCTCAATATAAGTTGAGAAAATGCCATTCGGTAATGGAAATCAGTGTTTCTTTAAGAGAAGTTTTATTTACCATTTGCCATAATTTTAATGAAAAGAATATTAAACAATAGTAAAAGGACTAACAATACTAGCTAGGAACGATTTACAGGTGCAGGTGGAAGCTAGCCCAGTATCTCTGAAGTACCACAGCTGACTAAGGTATCGCTGAACCTAGCTACCTGTTAAGTTAGCCGCTGCAGTTAGCTTATAGGGTATTTCTCCCGCCTTCGTGGTGTAGCGGGCAGCACGCTGTGCCCGTATTCCAGATTCCCGAGGATCGAGTCTCAGCGAAGGCGTTGCTCATTTCTCATCTCTCCTGTTTTGAAATAACCTAATATCTCTCTCTACAAGCCGTTAAGCTTCGGCCCAGTTTTAAAAAACATCTATGAGGCGGACCGAGGGTCTTCCATCCCTCTTCACTTACCATTATCCTCTCGACAGAACATACGCTCATCGTGTAATTTTAGTCACCCCTTGTCGCACAGACACCATATGCTTACAAATATTCTTATCAGAGTAAATCATATCCGTCTATGAAAACACAAAAAGAGAAATGTGGGGATAAAAATATTTTAATTGGTACAGTGTTGCCACTCCTTGCTTTGCAATCGTCGACTTTGTTAATCAAAATTTTGTTAAAGTTTTCCAAAAAATGAAATAGATAATAGCACGAATTCAAAATTCAAAATTCGGGTTTCCAGGTGCTCATGGAGAATTACGTTATTCAAAAATTGAGGGCTGTAGGTACCGTCGTTTTTCACAGTGAAAGAAACATACATACATTCATGCAAATTATTTATTTATTTATTTAATTTCTTTAAAAATTATACTTTGCGATAATATTTGGTAGCAACAATTTGAAAAGTGATTTGCCGTTTATAGTGGACGCCACAAAATCCCGTTTCGAGACTAACAGCCCAATCCGGGCTACCGCCATTAAGGGCTAAGAACAGGTTTCCGATGTGAAACAAACTGAGACAAAAGTAACATCACGTCGGCAGTTTAATTCTGTAAAGAAGATATTCAAATTAGTCAATTAAAAACCGAAAGTTCCATTTCATACACGAAACGATTTTCCTTCGAGCAGTGTGAAAGGAAATGAGAGTCAAGATTTAACTTCTCATGTAGGAAATTCCTATATCCTTTAGTTCCTTTACCGTAAAGAAGAATAGGTTAACTTTTTGTGAAAATGTTGGCTCAGGTTTAGCTTTAGGATATAAAAAATTCTATCAAGGCTATTAAAACTTTTGTTTTCGAATAGTTTGATTTCCTGCCAGAACATGTGCAAGAATTTAGTTTAACTAGCCCATTATCTTATGTTTTGAGTTACGTTATCATCCACTATTCGTCAACCTCCAAACCATTATAGTGGTTAGAGTCACTGATTGGCGTGTCGAAGGGCTCGGGTTCGAATCCCGGAAAACGCATTGATGCTTCTAAATGTATAGTTTCCTTGCGGCATGGGGGTACTCTAAATATGCTGCGAGCCGGAGTCCTCTTGAGATATTGGTTTAAGGGTAAAAGAGGTGGGAGATCCTTGGATCCGACTCCCCCCCCCGGGGGGCTCTACATCAAAACTGGAGGCAGAGCTTAGCTAAATGTGCTCTGTCACCTGTAAGGTGGTCAGGGCTGTTGCCAAAGACAGCCGTAAACATGAGCTCCTTTCCACGAGGAATTTCGTGGGCTTGACCTGACTAGGTTGGAAAGCGAGCATTAGCAACAAAAACAACAACAACAATAACTTTTCCTCAGCTTTCGCCAGGATGTAATTGAGACAGTATATTTGAAAACGGACTGAGAGAAGATTTTCATGAAATTTCTTTCAACGTATATGGTTGGAACAATTAGGTAATGGCCCCACAAGGCAAATATTCCAAACAGCAAAACATTTTCAAAGCTTTAATAAGTTAAAAAAATATAGAAAATAGCATAATCAAACAAAATAAGAGTTACTGGCCAAATTAACATTGATATTTTTATTAATATTTCCATGCGCTAACTAGGAATCAAATAAATATTGCAATTTTTCCCAAGGAAGAATCTTTAGTTGCCAGAACGAAAAGAATCTATTTGACTGGTACTTTCTAAATTTGGTGTTAAAGGTTTGGATTTCTCTCCATACGTTTGTTATCAAATACCTCTACGAATATTTTCAAGAAAAGCTGTATTAAATTATTCATAATGGATTTCGAAGAAATCTATTAAGAATTTTGAATAAAGTGCATTTAAACATAATGTATTTTACTTTTATTTATTAACTTTCTAAAGTTCAAGGAATACGTTATTTCCCTTCGTATTCGCCATGCAGGTACTATGTACAAACGTAAATACAAAGCCTTCAGATCTATTCAGAACGCTTAGTGAAAAACTTCATTTTGTTTTTTAATGTCTTTTTAAGATATTATTCAGTTACCGAAAATATTCTGTCATGAAAAATAAGCGCTGTTTGGTTCTCTCGCTCTCTCTATTACCCAGGCTTCTCCTAGCGGCTTTTATAAGTCGATTCACGGAATTACTTTGAAATTATTTTTGTTGAAATAGCTCAGATCTCTTCGTACAACTTGTTTCGCAATTTAGATTCGAAGTACTAAAAAAGAGACGTAAAAGCAAACGAGCTGAATAGGAAACATAATCTGGGAGCGGCGAATCTCTTGAACAGTTGACGTTACCATGGTTTCCAAAGAAGGAAGGGGAAGGAGTAAGTTTCAGCCCCGATTTCACGAAACAGAAAATGCAACTAACTGAAATCTGAATGTTATTTGCAATAAAGAGTGCATTTTCTATTCATTTTAGACGTATCCTGATCTGTTATCTTCTTTTAAAACACTATCACTTGGCAGAAGCATCAGATAAGTAACGTTCTTCATTACTTTTGTTAGGTCAAACGATTTTTGTACATTGATAATAATTTTAGTCAAGTTATATTTAAAATTGTAGTACCTTTTCTATAATGCTTGAATAAAAATGCTGAAGAGAGCGATGTTCTGAGGAAAACACAACATTACAGGTGCTAGTCTATTTAAATTGAGGTAAATGGCGATCTTGCTAAATTGGCGAAATATCGCCATGATTTTGGCGACAAATTTTTATTACCAAATTGGAGAGAAATCGCCAAAAGTAGCCAAATGTGGCGACATTTTGGTACGATCCCTCTATTACTGTAACTGAATAACTGTAATTGATTCTTTTATGTAACCGTTATCGTACTCGACTTTTGTATTGAACATTAACCGTGCAGGCCTAGAGGTTTTGGGAAATGGAAGATACTAGCGATTTCTTGTTGGACGGGGGGAAAAGTATATAAGATCGGAGAGAGCATCAATTTCTCATTTTTTAGTTCATACCTGTTTTGGGATTATTTAAAGATCAAGCTTTGGTGAGATTCCTTTTTTTTCGTTGCTCTTTTTGTTTATAAACGTTTTATTTAAACTGTAAACATAACAATGCACGACTTTACTTGCACGTAAATCTTTGCCAGCTAGCAGGATTTCAGGAACATGAAATGTGAATTTAAAATTCAAAGTAATTTAACGCTGAAGATTCATAACTGTTAAACTTAACAAACGTTGACTCAGTTCTAACTTAAAGCCTCAGTGATTCGGCCAGCAAAAGGGCTAAGGCCGTTTAAAGTAATTCTTAGCTCTGGGTGAGGAAATATCACAACGGTCAGCATCACTGCCAAAGATCTCTTTCGTTCCTAATTGCACTGCGAAAAATATGTTATTCATTAGTATATTTTTTCTTATAGAGGTCAAAAAGAAATTTGTTTCATACTTTTGCAGTAAAACGTGCTATGTAACCAAAAATTGCTGTTCTGTAGAAGCCTATTTCATTTGATTTTTTTAAAAATTTGGAACAATGGTTCTGCTCTGAATGGTTAAAAAAATCTTTTAGTCAAGTCTTTTTGAAGCGCGTGCACATTCCAATTACTATGAATCTAACCAGAATGCTCTTTAATTACCCATAATTCCACATTATTTTAGTGCATATTACATCTTTTGTTAGTTTATAATATCAGGAATACATTTTTAGGACTGGCAAAGAAAATTGTATTTACAATTGCAAGAATTTATGGAAAAATTTCATAAATGTTTTCACATTTTCCGAAATATTTAAGAATTCAAAAAGCAATACCAGCAAGGAATAATAATAAAATATGAAAACTTCGATAAACAGGGTAAATGGTAACAAAAGACCCACGATATAAAAGAGATCTGCTTTTTTATTTTACTTACTTTATCAATTTTTTTTATTTATCGCAAAATTCATTTCCTTATCAAGTAATATATTTTTGCTCCAAATCTGAATACCGAATTGTACGACTAGAATCACTAACAGTGAGAAGACAAATATTATCACATTTGTATGAGTAATGGTGGTTTTCCATGTGTAATGTGGAAATGAGTTAGTTTCACTTAGAATGTTCTCCAGTGAAAGGCAGACAGCCCTCAAATAGACAACGTGGTTAACATCACTGAAAATGCAATTCGCAGTAATAAGCACAGATTATTATTAATTACATAAAATATTACTATTATTAACTCAACAAGCCGCTGAGCACTGGTTGTTCGGTTCAATTTTCGAATCCCGGCAAACGGACTCTTTGCATAGGCGTTTGCAAGATTAGACCCATATGTAACACCTACACGAGCCAGTTTCCCTCAGAAAGTTCTCCACGAAGGTATCCCTCTTTTGGCAGACAGCCAAAAGAGACAGAGGGCTTTTTTGAATAAACCAAACCGAAAAGAGATATTTCAAACGAAACACAAATATCAAATTTTAAATAGCGCTGTTTTCTTCTTCCATTAAATTATTTTAGTGGACGGACACCGTAAAAACTGCACATAAAACATTGCTTGGATGTGAAAACTAATTTCAAGAAATATTTGCATATATTGTGCCTTTTTTGGTAAAACCCCAAGCATAAGTCTTAGCTTATGAATTTAAAAATATATAGTAACCATAACTTACTTTAACATAACCCATCACTCCTTAGTCGTAAATAATAGATTGTTTTCCCGCAAAAATTTCTCCATGAAAATCAGATTTGTTTATTTAGTTTTATTTGTGCATCTAATTGTGCTATTTAAAAATTATTGTGTCAAAAATCTTCATTAAGGCAACGAATCGGAACTTCTCTTTTCCATTTTCGAAACTGCATTGCAGCACCCAAATCACCATCATATTTTTTCGAACATCGTATAGTGATTGCGACCATTTTGTAAAAAGCCTTTTTTTTTCTGATACAATTTTTTTTCTACTAACAGTTATTTTTTACAAATATTTACTCTTAGCTGCTGAGAATTTCAAGTTACAATCTTTTCGAAATTTGGAAATACTACATAATGGTAAAATATTGATAATCGAATATCATTTAGTTTACTTTTTATTAGATAACACTTTCAATAAAACATAAGTATTTTGCTTAAGGTAAAAAGTACACTCATATGATTTCATGTACTTTGAACGTTTAATTTTATCAACAAGAAAAACGATTTAATCTCTTACGATATTATTTGCGAGGTATTTTATTATTATACGAAGAAAATATCGTAATAGACGAGAAGGTGAGAAAAACAAATTTTCTCTTTAAGAAAACGTAACTTGCTCTCGTATTTCAATGTACGAAATGCCCAAACTAAATAAACTTCGATATGAATATGCAAATGATCCGTTAATTTATAAGGTATTTCTCCCGCCTTCTTCGCATGCCTTCGTGGAATAGTGATCAGCAAGCTAGAAGCACATTTGAGAGGCCCGTGGTTCAAGTCCCGGCGAGGGCATTGCTCATTTTTCATGTCTCCTGCTTCAAGAATACATAATGTCTCTACAAATTTATAATCGAATTATACGATTTGAGCTCTTTTAAATATCGAGTTGAAGATATATGTCGAAACATTGTACTTGTGAATTGTTACAGTAATTTAAAAAAAGAAGAATAGTTTAAATCAATGATCACAGTTAAAAATAAAAATTATCTAAAATTTCTGTATTTCTACAGATATTGTAAGATATCTGTTTAGGTATTTATGCTAAAAGTAATTGTTTGTAAATTATGTGACACTAATTTATTGAAAAATTATTCATGAGTTCCGTGTAATTTACATTTTCTTTGGCAGAGGGAATACTATTACATCGATAAACGTTCAGTATTTACCAGTTTTGATACGAAACGTAAGTATTGAAAAATTCAACATTAAATTTTTTTTAAAAAAAACACACAAAAAATTAAGTATTAAAAACACAAAAATAAATAACAATAAATGGCAGTAAATGGCTTTTTAGTCTAACTCGAGGTTAGTCACGGACTTATCAAGGGAAAAGAGCAAGAAATTCGAGTACAGCTAAACTCCATTACGCATTTCGTCAAACGACAATATTTGAGACAGAAGCGATAAAACTAGAAAAATAAAAGAAAGTATATAATATAGTGGGTCTCAATTCTTATCGCTTTTTTTCCTGGCATGCCTACCATAAAATATAAAACAAATAAAAGCACTACTGTTTAAACTTTACAAAAACTTAGTAAGGCTAATGTACAAATAAACATAAGTAGCCAATTAGGCATGAGAAAAAAATTACACAATTTTAAGGGCGATCCCAATGAGCTAGAAAAATTAAACATAGTAAACCAAAAAGACTAACTAAATGCTTATATATATTATGATAACTAAAAGCTTATATAGATAACTAAACTTATCAGATAACTAAATGTTTATATATATTATGTTAGAACCGCGTAATAAAGAGCTGAATAGCCCGGTTCGTACGTTAGAAAGCGAATTTTAGTCATCTTGGATTTCTTTTAAAGTAGTGCCAACGCACAACTCGAAAACCTCCTGAAAATTCCTGATTTTTCGTGCTTGAAATTTTGCAGCTGTATATTGGTGTTGCTGTATGGTATTACAGTGTTCTAACTAAATTAAAGTTACTTGAATGCTGGAACGTAATAGAATTGTAAAGCGACTATTCGCTGAGTTTCATTGGGTCAGTCACAACAACAGAAGAAGGGTTAAAACATTCTTTTGTTATAACTAAAATCTAGTCGCAGATGGCCCATCTTGGACGTACAAATAGCCAGCATTTATGGCTTTCAATTAAAAGAGAGTTGAATAATCAGCCGAAGCTGCACAGGGATCTTTTACCGTTAGTTGGTTCTTTGGCTAAAATCACCGGTGTAGATTAACAGGCAATTAATATGCAAGACTGTAAAATAGCATGCTTTAGTAGGAAAGAACAACGTGGCCGAAAGGTAGAACACGCTGGGCCTGAAGTACTAGCTCAGACCTCAGCTTAAATAGTAATTTCTACCCTACTTTGCATAAAGCGTGAAACTAAAATCTCATTCTGGCAGGAAAGCGAGGGTAAGAAAATGAAGGTGTAAAGGGAAGACTGTTACCAAAATAAAAATTAATAGTTAAGAAAAATTTTAGAAAAAATAAAAATAAGAAAAATAAATTAAATCTGAAATGTTTCAGATTTTAAATTACATCCAAAGGGGCGTCCTTTTTAACGGATTGTATGTTACCTTTATTTAATAAATATCATTTTCTTCGCACTTAAACAATAAAATTCAGTTCAAGAGCAAAATCGCAAAATAATTTTAAACTGAGCATATCTTTAGAATTTCCGATGCACAGTCTCACGCGCTGGAGATAAAAAGGTTTTTTTCCCCCGTAGAGTGTTACCATTCCTCGCTTTTAATCGTTTAGTTTGTTAATCAAAAATTTGTTAAAAGTTTACAAAATATGAAATAGCTAGTAAAACAAATTCCATATTTCAAATTTGGGCTTCCAGATACCCATTTTTGCGTGGAAACGTACGTTACTCAAAATTCAATGGCTATAGGTACACTTGTTTTATCACAATGCGAGAAACATGTACATATATTTATGCAGATTCTTCATTATTTAATTTAAGTATAATACAGGGCGATAATGTTTGGTGGCAACAATTTGAAAAGTGAATCAGATATTTATAGTGAATCAACGCAAAATTCCAAAACAGAAACAATAGTTCTTCTGGGATACAAAGCCCCTTTGCACTAAAAAGGGAAAAGAAAATCTGAAAGGTTTCAAAGTTTACGTTATGTCCAAAGGGACGTTTTTTTAACATTTTGTGTGTCACCTTTATTTATTAAATATCATATTCTTCGTACTTAAACCATAAAATTCAGATCAAGAGCAATATCGCAAAATAATTTTAAACTGAGTATATCTTTAGAATTTCCGATGCACAGTCTCACGCGCTGGAGATAAAAATGTTTTCTTTGTACAGCGTTGCCATTGCTCTCTTTGAAATCCTCGAGTTTGTTAATCAAAAATTCGTTAAAGCTTTACAAAATATGAAACCTACAATAAAACGAATTCCAAGTTTCAAATTTGGACTTCCAGATGCCCATATTTGCAGTAGGATTACGTCATTCAAAATTCGATGGTTCTAGGTACCGTCGTTTTATCACAATGCGAGAAACGTATATACATTTATGCAGATTTTTCATTATTTAATTTCTTCAAATATAATACAGGGCGATAATATTTGATGGCAACAATTTGAAAAATGAAACGGACATTCAAAATGATTCGACTCAAAATCGCATAACGAAAACAATAGTCCCTCAGGAACAAAGCCCCTTTAGACTAATAAAACGCCATAATGAAATTAATGCGAAACTGAGTTCAGTTGAATACAATCAGTTACTTACAAGTTTCAGACATAATTATTTTGTCTCGTATTAAAGAAAGCTTTTGATAATACATAGCTTTCGGGACTCTCTCTGTGTAAATGTATTCAGTTTGATGATATCATAATCATCTGCTGTTACAATCAGTTGGACAGACTGATGCCATAAAACGCACGTTATAAAAAGAATGGATTGAAAATTCAAATTGTGATATTTGAATATATTCTCAAGGATATTATTCATAAATATATTTGAAATTAAAGTACATTGCATAGAGATAAAGGAGTGCACTCTTGAAGACAGCGAGACGTAGAATATTTCTCGTGCGATTTTCTCATTCTTTTGTCAGATTAAATAGCAGTCTGTGCATATGTTTCGAACATAATACAATGTCAGTTCAAAACGTTTAACATTTCAATTAATAAGTCATAAAAGTAAAAGATGTTTCGTAAGCAAAGGTAACATATAGCAGGTGCATCGCTTTTCCTGCAAATATGATTGACTGAGTAGGAAATTTAATAATATATTAAAAAAATAAATAAAAGGATATAAAAGGCAATACCAGTTCTTCACTTCGTAGCATTTATTCTGCAGAATTTAAGTTCAACATGTTAAAAATCTTCCTTTTACTGAGTATAATTTTCGTGGCTTTTGCCACTTCCGGTAAGTAATATTATCGAAAGAATGTATTATTCGTAAATCTTGAGAATTCTGAAGTTTTTATTGCTTCGGTTTATTTAATTATGGCAAAGCGTTCAAGAGTTATTTGTCTGAGGGAAGGGATGACTTCGTGAAGGATATTTTAAAGACGTTTGACTCTTATGCTATAGATACGCTAGGTTATTTCGAAGCAGGAAACGCGAAAAATGAGCAGTGCCATTGCCGGGACTCGAACCTCGGATCTCTCGGTTTAGCGTTGAGTGTGCTGACCACTACACAACGAAGACATGCTAAGAAAGCGGGAAAGTACCCTATACTACAAGTTGCACTTAGGGGAAAACCACGAAAACGCCCATGCACCCAGGTTACCCGCGGAACTACCAGCGTTCAGGCGACTTTACCGCTCGGTCACTGGTGGGCTTTGCTTCAGTTAATTATGTGTAAATTAGTGTAAACGTAAAATATTGTTTAATTGTGAAAACGCTTTGTAATTTTTTTAATTTCCGCTTTATATTTTACATTCACTCTCCTAACAATATTAAAAAAAATTAGAATAGCTATTTTTCAGATGACAGCATAAATGGTTTGAATGTTGTTTTCGATTGTATGCAAATTACAAATAAGAATCATAGAAATCGCTGTGGCTTTGAAAAATACTTGCGATATTATGTTATAAAAACTGTCCTTATTTCCCTTGCAAAAATTGTCTTTAGCTTCTAGGAATTATATGAAACGCATATTTTTTACGTAAAAGGAAGCATTTTGCATCACATACATTTAATAGATTTTGACTAAAAATATTTTTTATTAATGTATTTCTGATGTATATTTCAAACGCGCCCTTCTCGGTTTATTTGTTATGTCACTGCATGTGTGATTATACGAAATGTTCACATGATATGTGTGATTATACGAAAGCAAAAATTTTCTGTTAATTGTGTAAATATTTCACAGTAGAAATATTCCTGTTCTAATTGTCTCAAGTCATGCAATTCACTATTTAATTTTTGAACTCAGAGTTTATGGAATACTCCATACATTTATTTCTCAAGAATTAACTTTGTTAACAAACGTAAAATGTTTGGAATATATCTTCAGATTATATATTCACTTTAATATAATAGAAAAACAAAATTATAATGACAGGAAATAATATTTGAAATATCACAAAGAGACGGTTTGTGCACGTATGTAATTAGTACAAAAACTTTAACAATAAACCAAGATTTTCGCAATAATGAACGCTTTAAATTTTTCGAATATGAATCACGTAAATACTTTGAATCGTTGCCATATTAATTAAAGAAATAAATTTCTTAAAACTATATCTATTACCGTGGTGTTGAAAATGTCTTTCGCTTATCGTTTAAATTATCCGAATCGTCCTTTGTTTAACTTATCCTAATATTAGTTATATTAATACTCTGAAATGGTGCGCTTTTGTTAAAAAAATAAGTATAATAATAATATTTCTATTACACTTGTGCCGATTGAAAAGTTTCCTCAGTTACTTTTAAATTCAAGGTACATGAAATAGGGGCAACTTGCCTAGAAGGCATTTTGCGTCGTCCACTATAAAACAGCGTTTCACTTTTCAAATCGTTGCCACTAAATAAAAGAACCCCGCATTCTATTTAAGGAAATTAAATTATAATGAATCTGCATGAATGCATGTATGTGAAAAAACAACGATACCTAGAGACATCCAATTTGAATAACGTAGTCTTCCACTCGAATGTTTGCATTTGGAAGCTCCAATTTGCAATTTGAAATTTGCTTTATTATCTATATCATGTTTTGTGAAACTTTAACGAATTTTTGATTAACAGACTCAACAATTTCAAAAAGAGCAATGGCAACACTGTTCGAAAAAAAATTATCTCTAGCGCTCGAGGCTGTGTATCGTAAATTCTAAAGATATGCTCTTTTAAATATTTTGTAATATTATTGTTAAATTGAATTTTATGATTTAAGTGCGAAGAACATGATATTTAATAAATAAAGATAACACAATGTTAGAAACGCCCCTTTGGGCGTAATATAAAATCTAAAAACTTTCATTTTTGTTTTGTTTTGTTTTGGGTTTTAATAAGCTCTTTAAAATATCCTAATATTAGTTACATAAATACTTTGAACTTTTGCGCTTTTTCTGTAGAAATAAATGCCATTGTAATATTTCTGTTACATTTGTGCTGACTGAGAACTTTCCTTAGTTGTTTTTTAAATTCAAGGTGCGTTGAATATAATTAATTGTTAAGAATTTGGGAAGAGAAATAAAGCAGAATGGGATTCAGTCTGTATGAGATAAATTATTATGTCCCTTTCTGAAAGTTACATAACGGGAATCACACATTTTTATAGCAAAATAGCATACTCTAAGGCTTGAATCAAAATTTCGTGAAATCGATTTTACTCAAGAACGTTTTTCTATATGCATTCCAAAGTCATCAAAATCCATCTTCACTCAAAGATTGTTATCAGGTCATTCTATCAGCAATGTCTCTTTTTAAAGCAGGATTTGAGAAAATATGGTACTAATTTAATCAACTGTATACAGTGTCCACAAAAGATCTTATAAGATATTTCACTCGCCTTCTTAGCATACCTTCGTGGTGTAATGGTCAGCACACTCGGCGCGTATTCGAGAGGTCAGAGGTTCGATTCCAGGCGAGTCATTGTTCATTTTTCATGCCTCCTGCTCCGAAATAAATTCTAATTACTCTACAGTGGGACTCGAACTAAAAGGTGGCGAATGATGATTCTTCCCCACCAGGATTTGGGGATTGGGTCCCCTAAACACCAGTCGCCCTGTAAAAGGGGGAGTTCATTTTTTATGACTCCTGTTCTGAAATAAATCCTAATGCCTCTACAGTCTTATCTAGCCTTTATTTTCGAAATCGTTGGTCGTCGTGGACATATAACTCCATTTACGAAAATATTTCATATGACGGCAATATACATGTTTTGGAATTTTTTAATTCGAAAAAGAAAAAAAAAAAAAAAAAAAAAAAAAATTAAAGTGTCTTTGAATAAGTTTCAAACTCCTTCGTGAATTTTAAAAATTTCATAAAAATTGGGAAATCTAACATTTGACTCCCATGTGACAAAAATTGATGGAGAGATTTTAACTTCAGGATTTGGAATATTTAATATCATTCCCAATTTTCCTGGAGTGTTCGGGAATTAAATAAATTCAAAGAAATTAGGGGTTTATTCTTTTACTCTTTGAAATGCTATTCATACTTTTGCGATTTACTAGTGTCGGTTATTCATTTATTTGGTAATCTTGTTATAAATGGTAAGCCGAAAGAATTTTCACGCAAGTAATTTTTGAATTTTCAAATGTTTTGTCTGCTTTACTATCACTTTGCTTATATTTTCAAACAAATGTGAAAATTTTGCTCTTGTCTGCGATCTCTGAATATTATAACCAAATTTCAAAAGGAACATCTTAAGCACTTTCTGTGTTACAGAAGCCAAACAATTTGTATTTAATTTCTTACAATACGAATAAATTTTCCAGTAGCGTCTCGCCTAGCATACTTCTAGTATGCTAGACGACCTCAAATATCTTCATAAAAATAACCTCAAAATATCTTCATAAAAATTAAAACGTATAGAAAAACTTACAACAGCAAATACACTTATAACAATTAAAAAAACAATTTTTACAATTAAAATTAGAGTTTCTACTCAAAAACAAACAATTCGGTCAGCAGGCAAAAAGACAGATTTTTCAGCGCACAAAAAGCTGAAAGTTTATTTTTAGTCCAACTCGGCCAAAAGGCACTGTTCGGGCAGAAACTGACTTAATTCACTATTCTGCTAAGTTTCAAGTGAAGCAAATATAAGTGCTATGTAAGGCTTAGCCGCATTTAAATTAAAATTATTGATAATTCTACAAGTATTACATGCATATTAATTTAAGGCGTAAAAGCCTTAACCGGAATATAAACCACATAATTCAATAGTTTTTAAAGCAAAAAATGGCGAATTTACCAATATATAGAAATAAAAAGAACTTAGCTCACCATATAGATAGATAGATAGGTATACAAACTCTGTTACTCGGCTCGGTGAGCTAAGTTTTTGAGATTGATAACTTAGCTATGATAGATTGACCCCTGTGTACCCCCCACATTTCTGTCCAGATGTTCGCACTGGCCGTGGCGCCTCATTGGTTCACGTAATGAGGTTTTAACCCCTCACTTTTTACTTACACCTTATTGGTGATTTTCAAATTCTTTTCTGGTTTGCTCCCTTTTTTAGAATTCTTATTCTAGCAACCATTTTTCAATTTTTTTACGCTTTTAAATTTTAAGCTGCTGCCTTGGGTACAGGTATGTTCAATTTCTTTTGCTTTGTTTTGCAATAGATCTTAACAAGACACTTGTATTTTACTGCGTTTTATTTTACTTTTTTGGTTAACTATAATTTTTCTAGCTCATAGGGATCTCCCTTAAAATTATGTAATTTTTGACTCATGCCTAATTGGCTTCTTTTGTTTATTTGTACATTAGCTATTCCAAGTTTTTTAAAGGTTACTCTGTAGTACTTTTATTTGTTTTAAAATTTTATGGCAGGCGCGTCGGGAAAAGAAACGATAAGAATTGAGACCTACGGTATTATGCAGATTATTATCTATTTTTATGTGTTAAATTTTTTTTTCGCTTTTGTCTCAATTATTGTCGTTTGACGAAACGCGTAATTGAGTTTACCTATGTACGAGCTAAAGTGCTTTTCCCTTGACAAGTCCACAAAAAGCTCGACGTAGGCTAAACTGCCGTTTACTGCCATTTTTTGTATTTTTCTGGTTTTTTAATATTAATTATGATTGTGCTTTCAATGTTTTTTTACGTGTTACAATTTTTTAAATGTTGATTTTCTTAAATACCAGCCTTTAGTTTTTACTTTTTTTGCGCTATTCTTTTGAGTAATTAATTTGCTTAAAATTTTTATACCTTAGTAAGTGGGTATCTAATTTTCTTTTAGGCAATTGCTTTTAGAGTTTTTCTCTTTTTGCTAGGAACATGTCGCACATTTACTTTAAGGCGATGGCTTTTAGAATTTTACTCCCTTAACTTGGCTTTAATCTTAATTTTGCAGCTCAATGCGATAAATACATACGTATGTACAGACGTCACGAAAAAAATCTCTTCTGAATCCACTTTAAAGCCATTTTACCTTCCGCTTTGGGAAAAATAGTCCTTTATTCTATCCATACGTATAGATATAACGAAAAAACATCGTTAAATTGCATTCCATAGCAGTCAAAACGAGTATTTTCGTTGAAATATGCTATCCGAAAATTTTCGCGATTACATTGCTTCCTTTACTTCGCACAAGGAAGTAATATACACCAGCGACTGCAATATATTCTTGTGATCATTTTGTAAGGCATTTCTCCCACCTTCTTCGCATGCCTTCGTGGTGTAATGGACAGCACACTGGGTGCGTATTCCAGAGGTCCGTAGTTCGAGTCCCGGCGACGGCATTGCTCATTTTTCATGTCTCCTGCTTCGAAATAACCTAATGTCTCTACAATTTAGCCAAGTCGCAATCATTTATGAAAATGGCATTTAATCATAGATATAACAAGATGGTAATTTATATATTTCCTTATGAATTGTGAATTCTTTTCAGATGCTCAGAAATCTTGCTCCGAGAAGAGCGATGCAGGTCCGTGTAAAGCCATGTTTCAAAAATGGTATTATGATGCAGCCAAAGGAGCTTGCTTCAAGTTCATTTACGGAGGATGTAAAGGAAACGGTAACAGATTCGATACCGAAGAAGAATGCCTGAAATTTTGCAAAGGTATACGTTTTTAAGTCATTGGTGAAAATGATCTATCGATATGGGTGCACATATTTTGAAAATATGAGCATTTAAGTATCGATGTTTAATTTTATTTTAACAAAATCTGACGAATTCATTCTTTAGTTTTGAGTCCGCAGTTTACAATATAATAGCTCACACGACGTAGAAAGCAAGGTGGGAAAACGAACTGCTACGATATTTCCTGAAAGCAATAATCTTGAGATGCTTTAATGTTAATTTACAGTCCCGTATCTATATTCTTCAAAATGTTTCACAATTTACATTTCTCACTGTACTCCCAAAACCAATATAGGAATTTCCAGTTATTCAGACCTCAGGTAACAGGGATTCTAGTTTCATGCTTCACTGTAAAACCTTCGCTTTTTAGTTTAGGAATGTATACTTTGATTTCCTACTGATTAAAATAAAATAAAAGGTCAATGCGGTAGGTTGTCTGTTCTATTCAAACAGTCATACATTGCTGATTAATACAATTCATTTTTCACGTTTACTGGTTACAAATAAGTATCTGATCGTACCAAACAAGTGAGTGGTTCCAAATAAGTGTCTTCTATCTCTACAGTGGCACCAAAATAAAATGTAAGGGACTCTATTTCGTCACACATTTGGCTGACCTGGTCTCATCCCCTCCTTTCCAGTCTTCTTTAAGTGGGAAGAATATAAACAGCGGCATGGGGTGGAAATTCCTCAAAGGACTTTATTTATTTTTTCCTAGCAAAACTCAAATGTGAATTGTGTTTTAAATGTGTTTTTCTTCTTAAAGTGACTTTGCTTTATCTTGCAAAGCAAGGAATTTGTTTTCTCCAATTGACAAAGCGCTCTTCAAATTGTGATAATATGTGGGAAATGTGTTTTCCACCGTGACCCAGCTCCTCCATGTGTATATAGTGTAAATAGTGTGTGAACTCTGCCAATATAGACAGTGAAACTCCCCAAGTAATTATCAAATGCCTAAATTACTGTTAAAACAGTGAAAGAACTTAGAAATGAAACTCTTGTACACCGAATTAAGCAGCATTAAACCAGCTCAGTTCACGGGAGGGTGCCCCTCACATGACTGACAACGTCCAATCACTATGCTTCACTGCAGGTCTCCTGCTTTAAAAATCAACTTAAGTTCAGAAAAACGTACATACGCTGTAATTCCTCTCAGTGCCTTTTTCATCACCTCGATAATTAAATTAGCTCTAAATTGATACCAAAGATGCCATAATTAGTGAAAGAAATCTCAACTTATGCCAATAATTGCTACTTCCCAAAATTGCTTATCTTCTAATCCAGCACTCTTGTGGGTGTCAACCCACGTGACGTTTCCCACCTATCAAATTTTAACTGCCAACTTAGTTAATAATTACTACAAAATTTCACCAGCTCTAACGGCTTTCCAGATTAAAAATGAATAATACAAAATGCGTACATTTGTGCATGACAAGTTTCGCCTAATTTGGAGCGGCGATCATTCGCCTTAGATATGTTAAAGCCAACGCTTTAGGGCAATGCCCATGACAGAGAGTTAAAGCAGCAGAGCTGCTAATGCTGTCAAAGCCATTCAACTCTTCTGTTCTGTTTGAAAATTCCGCCGTCTTCCCCTGGGAAGTTTCACCCCATTCCGCTCTCTTGGGGTAACTGGTAGCACTCTCGGCTGCCATTTTTGGGAGATTCGAATCCGAGAGAAGGCATAGCTAAAATTTGAGTTTGCAAATTACATCTATTACGTTGGGAATCACATATATACATATATACATATCATATTTCTGCATACTCCTTCTCGTAAGGATTTTTGATCTAAGAATATGAAACTTTTATACAAATACTAGCCGCTGCGCGGCCAGCCTTCGTCTGGCTTTTAAGTGTACCGGGAAAATACCTAAAGAGAACAACAAACATTAATTTTGAAAACTGCACAGAATTTTACTCTGCAGAACAATTTTATCGAAAAAGAAACAAACAACAACGGAAAAAAAATTCAGTTAAACATGCATTACATATAAAAAGCATACAATGAAATAAGCAATATCCCTTAATACAAATATTAATTATCCTAATAAATAAATTAACCAACTTCCTGCTGCCTTCTCTAGACAAACGTCCAGTATCCAAGAGAAACATTAAATTTAAAAACTGCACAGAATTATCGCCCTCATTTTTCCGGGTGGCAATAGTGCTGATATCAGCAACAATGGCTGCGTGCCATTGTTGTTCATATAATGAGAGAAAATCATCAATTTGATACTATTTCATTAAAAAAAAACTCATTCGAATTTTGAAAAATCGATGTGCACTGGCTCTTGTCTAGATGCATCCTGTGTACCAGATTTCATAGGCCTGGGTCTATTAGCTTACGCGCAGTACGAACGAAAGACACCTACACACACAGAAAGACTCGTCCTTTTAAATATAGATATATAAATTAATTAAACAATTTACCTTTGCAAAAAGAAACAATCTTTCAATTTCTTAAACTGTTCAATAGAGTGAAATCTCGCTTTGCTATAGCCCATTATGTCTTAAAATGACGCGATTTCGTCAGAAAACATAAAATTAAAAAAAAAAAAAAATCTAATTCGAATTTCGAAAAACTCGCTTCGAGGTGCACTGGCTCATGCAAAAAAATCATGCAAAACTTTTCAATATCTTACAAACAGTGAAATAAGCAAAAAATAACATGAAAGAAACTCAAAAAACAAAACATTTCGCGCAGAATTTTACTCTGCAGAACAACTTTATCAAAAAAGAAATCAATAAAAATGTATTATATATATAAAAAATGACAATGAAATATGCAGTATCCCTTAATACAAATATTACTTATCCTAATAAATAAATTAACCAACTTCCCTTTCAAAATCTTAAGAAATCAAATGGTATAAACAGATTAAGAACTTAAACAGATTAAAAAATATCATGCAAAACTTTTTTATAATTAAAATTATATATAATTAAAACATAATATTACAATGAAATAAGCAATTTTCCTTGATACAAATGTTAATTATCCTAATAAAGTAATTAAACAATGCAAAAAGAAAAACACCGTTGCAAAAAGAAACAACTTTTTAATTTCTTAAACTTTTCAGTCTCTAAAAACAGTAACATAAGAAATACGATGAAAAATTGTTGCCAAACCGAAATTTTTAAGAGAAGGAAACTATTCAAAATGATGCAATTTCATCAAAAATCTATCAACAACAATAAGAAAGGAAAATTGTTGCCAAAACTACATTTTAAAATATCTGAGATGTGAGAAGTGTATTCGGAAGCTTCATTTAAAAAATT
>KK115573.1:1180679-1214688 GCA_000611955.2 Stegodyphus mimosarum
CACACACACACACACACACACACACACACACACACACACACACACACACACACACACACACACACACACACACACGCACACACACACGCACACGCACACACAGACAGACTCTTTGTTTTATTATATGTAGAGATAAACATTATTTAGCTTTAATGGTTTAAAAAGAAACGTAAATTTTTGCTTTAGTATAGTAGAAAGCAAGAAAATAGTTTTGTGCTTAGTTTCACAGCCTATGTAATTGAAACTAATTTGACTTTTATTTTAGTTGAAATTGATTGACCATTTATTGATTGATCATTTATTTTATTTGAAATAGATATGTGATGCAGTTCAAAATTAAGTTGTGGCAATTAAAAATAATCTCCACGTATTTTTGCTCAGAAAAGCACTTTTATGTTTATTTTAAAATATTTTGTCACATTTTTAAGTTTGTAACATCTGTTTGCTTATTCTGTTTAACAAAAGGATTATTGCATATATTTGGACTAAGAAACAGCACAATTATCCGGATTTTCGGAATATCCGAATGAGTTGACTCGCAAGTTAGTACCGATATTTTAAGTTTCAGTGTATTTTTCCTTAAACCATAACCCTGTCCACGTACTTTGTCAAGACGTTGCTTGGTGGACATATCAAAGTTAAACGAGCATTTCTTACGTTCTGCATGTTCAGTTAAAAATTATTCCATCCATGTTGCCTAATGTGACACATTTCACTCATATCAAAGAATATTAAAAATTTGAGAGCATACGGCACGGTTTAAAAAAATAGCAGTTTGTGACTTCTTGGAACATTCTTCGCTGTCCCGCTGATTATTATACTTTTTAGCTACCCTCAGCTGCGCGTCAGATCTATTAGCTATCGCAAGCAGCGCGTCGAAAGAAACATTTCCGAGAATCTTCGCTTTGGGGAAATTTGATTGGCTGGGATACTTGAGGCGAGACAGAATATGCACAGGTGAACCATTTTCACCCGCGCCATAAAATATTACGGGTACGTATCCGGAACACAGCACCCAGCTCATAATTCTTTTGGTCGTTATATGACATCTATCATTATCAAAAATATGTTCACATGATAGAAGTCTTCTAAATTATTCAACATAAAGGTGAGTAAGTCAGTAAAGTATAGAATTCTCATCAAAAACGCTGTTATTTATTCATGCCCGAAAAACTGATATTATTTACTGAATATCTGCTATTATTTATCAATATTTCATAGCACATGAATACAAAGTTTCTTTTATCTTTGCCTTTCAGGGAAATGAAATCATCGAGAAGTTTTACTAGGCTGTAGTTCCCAATCTTTATTACGCTGATGGCTTCCAAAAATGCTCAAGCTTCTGTATGGATATTTTGAAACTGCACCGTCAGCTCCTTTTCTTTGTTTGATTGACTTACATGTAAAAGAGTGGAAATTTTATTAAATAAATTAAATTCCCCATTCAATAAATTTAACGAGTCAACTATGAATGATTTTATGTGTAATTAACATGAATCATTAATCAGATGTTACCAGAAACAATCAATCACAAACTCAATCAAGATGCCTCTGGAACATATTCCAAAAGCATAGATAAAGTATTCTTCCCAAATGATTTTTCATGTAATAGCTATGTTTAAAAACTGAAGAAGCTATATATATAAGAGTACTCGTATATGTATGTCTGTTCCTGTCATTATAGAAAAACACGGTACCTTGGACGAGTAATGACAGACTGCACATTCAGTTGATCAATGTTAAAGGAATTTCACATACTGCGCATCCCCAGAGAAATTTGGAGCAATTACGACTTTGATGTAGTCTTAAAAGAAGATAAATTCAGTATATGGTTGATATTCTGTTATCTGTTCTTTATTATAGTAAATTGTTCGGTATTTTAAAACTCGTTAGGTTGTAAGTTGCTTTATTACTTGGAGAGTAAGTATCGATTGTAAACTACACAAATTTTCGTTCAAGAAGGATTACAAACCAGGAAACATTACAAGATATTCAATCAAAATCGCTGAAACAACCTTGTATTTGGCGTACATTTATTAAAACACTCCAACTAACTAACTAACGCTAACGCCTTTAAAATTCTATTGTAGCGAAAATTGCACCTTTCAACTGAGCTCCTCATAGCTTAGTGGATAAGCCGCAGAACTCGAGAGACGAAGGTCGCAGGTTCGAAACCTATCAAAGGCAAGATGCCTGATAATCGATTTTTATGTAAATTTCCTTCTTATTAACCTATTTTCTTTATGTTCCAGAACATTCCGAGTCTGAAATGTTCCAGTATGCTAATCAGCTGTAGTATATAAGTAGTTCTTCATTCAGTTCGAGATAATAAAGTCTTGAGTTTAGACTTGAGTACTTGCCTGTTCATTTGTACGATCCCTTCATCTACGCGACAGTTTGGTGGAGGCGCCGGGTACCACTCAAGTTACTACGGCAGAGTTACGCCAAAGCCTTCGGATTCGAGGACTTCCTCCTGAGTTTGGGCTCTTACGGGATTCGCATATAAGACCGAGAAAGATGGTTGATGAAAAGGCAACCGAGCAGAATCCTCCAGCAGGAGCTAGTTCCGCTTCGAGTAACATCGCACCAATACCGATCCTGACGTACCAACTACCCAGAAGCCCGTGTATATTCACCGGGGACGGCCAAGAAGATACTAATAGATGGCTCAAGGACTTTGATCGAATCGCCAACTATAACCACTGGGATGACCAAATGTGCTTGGCGAACGTCATTTTTTACCTTGCCGGAACCGCTCGACAGTGGTTCGATAATAATGAAGACACATTTACTAGTTGGACTGTTTTCAGGAATGCTCTTAAGAACGCATTTTCCCGTACAGCTGACGTGAAGCGCCAAGCTGAGCGATTACTACTCACACGTGCGCAGCAAATCGATGAGACGTCTGAAGCTTACATTCAAGATGTTCTTTCTCTCTGCCGAAAAGCAAACCCGTCCATGTCTGAAGACGAGAAAGTGGCCCATCTCATGAAAGGCATTGCTGAGGATTTGTACCAGGTCCTGTCGTCCCAGGACTATGACAGTGTCGATGCCTTCGTGAAACGCTGCCGTCACATAGAAAGCCTTCGACGAAGACGTATCGCCCGACCACGATTTCAGAGGCTACCTAATGTCTCCGCAGTGTCGGCCGATGCGGACGCCGGTGAATTGGAGTCTCTAGTGCGCGCCATCGTTAGGCAAGAGCTTCAGAAATTCCTGCCACAAGTTCAGGGCTACACGAAAATAGAACCTGTAGCATCGAATGACATAGCATCTATGGTCCGGGAAGAGGTTATAGAGGCGTTGGCACCACTCACAGGAGCAGAGAGAAGCAAAAACACTATCCAATGTTCACTTCCAGTCAGGCCGCAGCCAAGACATGAAATTAGCCAGAGAACTACTCCACAACGTAGGACAGATCTGTGGAGGACTGACGATAATGTGCCTCTGTGTTTTCATTGCGGACGCCCAGGACACGTTCTGAGGTACTGTAGGGAGAGACGCCAGATATTTGAAAATGCAAGAGCTGCAAAGACATTCAACCCTCGACGGGACAGAGATACTGATTCTACATACGGTTTCGACGACTATTATGCACAACCTACTTCTTCCCGAATAAGGAGCAGTTCACCTTATCCGCGACGCTCTCTCAACCGCAGACAATCGCAGTCGCCAGTACGCCGCTCCAGCCGTTCCCCACGCCGAACCAATGAGGAAAACTAGCTCAAGCGACCTGTGCAGGAGGTGAGGCCGCAGATGAAGAAAATCCTCCGACGTACACCACAGCCAAGTTGAAAAAGAATACCACTTTTATCACCGTGAACGGACAGTGTGTAAAAGCTCTTGTTGATTCGGGAGCCGATTATTCCGTCATATCTGAGGAGTTACGTCGACAGCTGAATGCTCCTATGTTTACTGAAAATGGACCTATATTGAAAACTGCCTGCGGTAAACCTGTAGCCGCCTCGGGGCGCTGTGTATTGAAAGTTGATTTAAATGGGACTAAGAGGCCGTTTGAATTCCTTGTGTTTCCTGAATGTAGTCATCAAATAATACTTGGATGGAACTTTTTTCGTGCCACCGATGCCGTTATCGATTGTGGAAATCAAGAACTTCAGCTTGCAGAAATCCTTCCAGACAATGAATATTTAAATAAGTCGGAGTCTTCCTTGTTTGCCGCAACCGATTATTTAATTGAAGCAAACACCACAAGGCGAATATGTGCCTTGAGTTCAGAACTACAGGAAGCAGATGGAGCTATGATTGTTGGAAATAGATTTCTGATGTGCGAAAAAGAACTATCAATACCAGCTTCAATTGTCACTATAGAGGATGGTTGTGGTAAATTATGGGTAACTAATTGTTCTCGACGAACCCAACTGATACCGAAAGGGATGAATGTGGGCTGTTTAACGAGCATAAAAAACGACGCTATTTGCTCCCTAAGTGGTCAGATTCCAGAAGGTTCCAAGGGACATAGGTTCAAGAATACGTTATCTCAAGAAAACTTAAAAGAAATTTTCGATACTGATCTGACCAATGCTGAGAAAGACGATCTACTGAGTCTACTGGATGAATTTAGTGACGTTTTTGACTTTAACAGTATTGCGAGAAAATCCCGATGCAATGCGGTGAAGCACAGGATTGATACAGGTGACAGTGCACCAATCAAACAAAGGCCGTACCGTGTGTCAGCCGCTGAGAGGCGTGTGATTGCAGACGAAGTGCAACGAATGCTAAAAGAAGACGTGATACAACCGTCAGACAGCCCATGGTCATCTCCAGTCGTGCTTGTGAAGAAGAAAAATGGTGAATGGCGTTTTTGTGTCGATTACAGAAAATTAAACAAGGTAACCAAAAAGGACGTCTATCCGTTGCCTCGCGTCGATGATGCCTTGGACTGCCTAGCTGGTGCAAAAATTTTCTCTATGATGGATCTGAAGTCAGGATACTGGCAAATAGAGGTTGATGATAAAGACAGAGAAAAGACAGCTTTTGTGACTCCAGATGGTCTCTATGAATTTAAAGTCATGCCGTTCGGATTATGCAATGCTCCAGCCACGTTCGAACGGATGATGGATACGGTACTAAGAGGCCTCAAATGGAATATTTGCCTTTGCTACCTCGACGACATAATCCTGTACGCTCCTAATTTCAAAGAACACCAAAAGCGTTTGAGGGAAATACTGAAATGCATCCAAAGAGCAGGATTGACGCTAAATTCCAAGAAATGTTCATTCGGCAAAAAGAGGCTGACTATCCTGGGACACTTAGTCGATCAACATGGGATATATCCCGATCCACAAAAGGTAGAGGCTGTAGCAAAGTTCCCTGTTCCGCAGAATATCGCCGATGTCCGAAGTTTTCTGGGCTTGTGCTCCTACTACCGACGATTCATTAAAAATTTCGCGGATATCGCACAGCCCCTGCAGGACTTGTTGAAGAAAGATGCAAAATTTTCTTGGAACGAGTTACAGGTTGAATCTTTCGCAAAGCTCAAAAGATTGCTGACCAGTGGCACTGTTTTGGGACATTTTATTCCAGACGCAGAAACGAGGATACATTCTGACGCTAGCGGCTATGGCATCGGTGCAGTACTGGTTCAGATTCAGAAAGGCAAAGAAAAGCCAATAGCCTATGCATCCAGGTCCCTTACTGCAGCTGAAAGGAACTATTCTACGACCGAAAAAGAATGCCTTGCCGTCATCTGGGCAATCAGTAAATTCAGGCCATATCTCTACGGAAAACCCTTCACGGTAGTCACGGATCACCATTCTTTATGCTGGCTGGCCAATGTTAAGGATCCATCCGGAAGACTTGCAAGGTGGGCTCTCAGGCTGCAGGAATACGACATAAATATCGTCTATAAGAGCGGTCGCAAACACGCCGATGCAGACTCACTATCAAGGAAGCCCCTTATAGAACCAATAATTGAAAACAATGAAGACATCCCTTTCTTTGCAGCCATCGTAGATTACGGAAAAGAGCAGCAGAAGGACAAACAATTAAAATCCATTATTACAATTCTCAAGAGAGGTGACACATATCAAAATTATCAAATGAGAAATGGTATACTGTACAAAAGAAGCTATGATCCTATGGGACAGCAATGGCTCTTAGTAGTACCAAAGCAACTTCGTAGTGAGGTTCTAAGAAGCCTTCATGATGCTCCAACCGCTGGACATCTCGGATTTGCCAAAACGTACGACCGAATAAGCAGGAAGTACTATTGGCCAGGGCTATATGGGAGCACACGGCGGTATGTATCACACTGCCGAGAATGCCAAAGACGGAAATCGCCACCTCAGCTTCCACCGGGACAGCTTCATCCAATAAAACCCCCCGACTCACCGTTTACCAAAATTGGGATAGATTTACTTGGACGCTTTCCTATTACTCGAAATGGGAACCGGTGGATAATAGTTTGCACAGATTACCTTACCAGATTTACAGTCACAAAGGCAATACCGACAGCTGAGGGCACTGAAATTGCCAAGTTTATAGTTGAAGAAATTGTACTGAAGCATGGTGCCCCCAAAGAGATGATAAGTGACCGAGGACGCAACTTCCTATCTACCGTTGTTAAAGAAGTCATTCAACTATGCAAGACGTCTCATCTTCTGACGACTGCATACCACCCTCAGACCAATGGCTTAACTGAAAGATTCAATAAGACACTGGTAGACATGCTGTCCATGTACGTAGACGTTGAACAGAAAAATTGGGATACTGTTCTACCATTTGTAACCTATGCCTATAATTCAGCGAAACAAGACACAACGGGATTCAGCCCATTCTTTCTCATTTATGGTAGAGACATCCAGACTCCTCTCGACGTAATTTTTCCATACAGTATCGAAGATTCTGACAATAGTTATGCGCAACATCTGATCACTAGAGCTGAAGAAGCTAGACAGCTTGCAAAACTCAATATTCTTAAAGCGCAAATCACAGACAAGCGCCGATATGACGAAAGGCATCGACCTGTCAGCTACAACATTGGAGACTTAGTCTGGGTCTTCACTCCAGTACGAAAGGTTGGATTATCCGAAAAGCTCCTAAAACGTTACTTTGGACCGTATCGAATAACACGACGGCTCTCTGACGTGACGTACGAAGTAGAAAGTATAGAACAAAATAAGAAGAGACGGAATTCAAAAGACATTGTTCACGTGTTGAGATTGAAGCCCTATCTTGATCCAAAAGTACAACTAGACGATGAAAGAAAGTCCAATATTCCCAGGAGACCTGTTACAAGAAGCCAGACCAGATCACAGCGGGGCGCTGCTTCTTCCTAAGAAGGGGGAAATGTAGCGAAAATTGCACCTTTCAACTGAGCTCCTCATAGCTTAGTGGATAAGCCGCAGGACTCGAGAGACGAAGGTCGCAGGTTCGAAACCTATCAAAGGCAAGATGCCTGATAATCGATTTTTATGTAAATTTCCTTCTTATTAACCTATTTTCTTTATGTTCCAGAACATTCCGAGTCTGAAATGTTCCAGTATGCTAATCAGCTGTAGTATATAAGTAGTTCTTCATTCAATTCGAAATAATAAAGTCTTGAGTTTAGACTTGAGTACTTGCCTGTTCATTTGTACGATCCCTTCATCTACGCGACACTATTAACATAATTCTTGGTTATTATTTTTGCCGATAGATGGCGTTGCCTCCTCCTGCATGGTACTACCCGAGGGTATAAAAAGCCGTTACTGAGGTTGCTTTCCCTTTCTAGAAATTTCGTTCTCCTAATGAGGAGGGATCTGTAACTGCCCTTGAAATCGACTGTTTTAATCAATGTACGCCAAATACAAGGTTGTTTCAGCGAATTTGATTGTCACATTGGCGTGTTTCTCTTCTCTTCTAATTACAAGATATATTAGCTGAATGTTTATTGGTTATACTTCTGAGGAATAAAAGCAATCGAGTTATGCAATTAAGTCAAAGAAATTATTATAAATAATTGGTATTAAATATAATGTTTATGAACAAAATAAACCGAAATGAAATAAAACAGAAGCAAATACAATAAGCACAAAAAAATTTCCGTACTACTACAATTGTAAACAGTCGGTAAGACCTAACTTTAGGAACAAGTTCTGTAGGGTTGCTTACTCTTATTCTCCAGCATTTCCTCCTAAGCCAACGGTACACCACTAAGCATGCGCAGTAAGCGAAATTTATTAACATTGATCAACTCAATGTGCAGTTTGCCACTACGCTACCTGAACATGCTCAATTTAAACACAGATAGTTTTCCATCGGAACTTGTACACGTGGAAACCCGAATTTTTATTTATTTTTTTATTTTTTGTTTTTGGCGAATTCAAGGAGAGTTCGATTAAAAACTCAGCGATTTAGAAGCTTCATGCTGCCGCTCTGCAAGGCCTAAGCTATTTGAAATTTAATCCGATATTTCAGAGATATAAAAGAAGTGTGTTGCCACTTTGGAAAATGCAAATTATTTGTCTTTCGAATTCGAGCAACAAACTCAAGGATTTAAACTAACTCTATTGCCGCTTTCCGAATTGAAATATATTTGTCGTCTACGGGGAAAAGCGTAAGATAATATTTCATTTTTTTCAAGTTTATTCTGTTATTAATAAGCATCTAAGTGATCAACGAAGTTTAATTTTAAATCTTATTAATTACTAGTTCGACCGGTGAAATCACATTAGCTGGATTCATTAAAATCATAATATTGTTACGTGTCTAATTTCGTAATGGGTTGAATGCACACAGAACCGATGAAAGCTTCATGAAATTTACTTCCTCGAAACACTGAACACTTCTGGACTTTCGACACAAAAGTACTTGCATGACTCTTCTCAGTATGATAGAGCACAATAAGTAGTTACCACTTCAAACTATAAAAAAAGTTTGAACATATAAGGCAGTGCAAAGAACGTCAAAAAAGCGGAAGCTCGCACGGTGATGTCTGAGTTAAAACTAAAAGCTGTCCGCCAGTCAAATTTCCAGCAGTTTCGGCTTCTCGAAATTTCTGGAAGACATAAGCAGTTACAGTTACATAAAGATCGAACCATTTCAGTTATATACGGATTGGAGAAAAATATTGCCAACTGTTTTGGGTGATTTCTCGTTGCCAACGACAGCGCTAGATTACGCCTGTCGTTGGCAACAGCCTTGAGCACCTAACAGGTGACAGAGCGGTTTGGCTCAGTTCCTCCCACAATTTTGATGGAGAACACCCCGGGAGGACTTGCCCGAGAGTCTCCCACCCCTCTCCTCTTCCACCAAACCATACAAGAGGACTTATTTAAAGTGCCATCATCCGCACCGACACTATACATTTACAAACATCCATGCCTTCCGTAGGATTCGAATACAGGCCCTTCAGCACGGCAGTCAGCGACGCTAACCACTATACCAGTTGGGCGGCTGTAGTAACGGATTAGCTTGTCGTAATGTACGACTTTAGGCTTAGAATGTGATGACTTACGGGTTCGAACTACGATGGCATCCGTTTTTATGCTGAATTAAATTGATGGTGAGATTTATGATCTCTTCACAGATGCAGGGAATCTGTCTGCAGGATAGCTACCATAGGAAAGGAATCTTCAAAGTCTAAGCATTGATTGAAAAATAACTACCTTTTCCTTTCCTTTTTTCAGGCTATCTGGCTCGTGGGATGTATCATAAAAGCTACGTTTGACAACTTAAAATTGGGATTTCTCGCTTAACGAGAAACGCAAGAGGTTTAAATGAAACTGATTTCATTTCAGGGAACAAAGAATTTTAGTATCAGTATTTATCACTGAAGAGTATATTTGCTTTAGTTTTGCATTTTAAAACCACGAGAAAATACATTAAGTAAATAATTATATTTACTACATTTTATGTGAGTTTTGTATTGCTGTGCACATTTTTAATTTCCAAAAGAAATTACTAAAGGATTTATCCATATATATTTTGGAGTTAGATTTTCGTTTGCTGCATGGGCTGCAAAGGAAGAAGTATTTTCAAGAACATCTTTCTTTTTTGATTTCAAATTAGTTTCAGTTCTTTTGAAATTAAAGTATCTGATGTACATGACTTCCTTGTATGGCTTATTAAATTGCACTCATTTTTGCTGCACTTCCTTTAAGCTTACTTTCTCGAATTTAATTAGAGACATATTTCTCAGTTAATCAATTCAGTTCTCACTTCGAGGCAAGATAAAAACACATAAAAGTCAAACTTCATTAAAAATTGTAAAATACAGAAACACATAAAACGCCAAATACATTTAGAAACAGTTAAAAAAGCCATTTTTACAATTAACATCTATGCAAAAACAAGCAATTCGGACAGGTAAAGAAATTTTTGGTGCTCAAAACTGAAAACTGACTTTTAGTCACACTGGGCACAAAGATATCGAAGTTGGTGCACCGACTGACTTAATTCACTATTTTAGTAAGAGTTTCGAATGTAAGCAAATGGTGGCCTCGTTAGGCTTAGCAGAGCCCCTTAAATATTTAAATTGTTGATAATTCTACAACTATTGCAAGAAGATCGTACAAGGTAGTAAAAAGCCAAAGGAAGGAAGTTCTTACAGTAGCTAAACACGCTCAGCTTGCATATTCCAATTTCTCGATGGGAGAGATTTTAATACCTAACAAATATACGGACCAGTTATGCTTTCAATGCCTTGATGAAGATATCCTTCCAATCAAGCAGGTAAACTTTGCGTGATAGTTTGCAGATAAAAGTTCTAGTTAAATTATATATCATTTGATAAGCTATAGAATTAACATAGCATTTTTATAAAAAGTAACATATTAGTAGGTCTCAAACACGATGCATAGTTTCAACCAAAAGTGTATGTGCAAATTGAAAGTTTAACTCTTACAAATACGAATTCAACTTATAGTCATGCTACTTGATGCTGAAATGATTTGAATTTCTTTAAAAAAGAAAAAAAACATGTTGAGGTGTAAAACTCAGTTTTATTTTCACTGAGTAAACTCTATTCAATCTTCATCTAAACACATGAAAGTTAAAAATTTTTAAAAACAGCGATATTAAATTTTCCTTAAATCGTTTAGATGAATATTTATGAATAAAATCTTAAAACTCATTCCACAGCTGAAGCAAAGGTTGCCTTACAGATCAAACTAAATGCAGAATTATGAGAAAAAGAATAAAGAAAACTTACCACACCAGCCGAAGAAAATATTCACCACAGACGTTTTTCTTAAAAGCACTAACTGAAAATCAATTAAAACTTTCGTTAGCAGCGTTCCCTTCAGTATCTTTCGTGAAGTGTTAAATTACTGTATGAAGGTGACATTTCTGTGTTTGATGCACGTGGTTTCTCCACACTACTTCTCACCAGAATGAAATAATGTATCGTCTAAAACGAAAGGTCTTATATACATATATACGTAAAATATAAAAGATCTAATCTATCATTCAAATAATCTCTACATATAATAAAACAAAGAGTCTGTGTGTGTGTGTGTGTGTCTTTCGTTCGTGTTGCGAGTAAGCTAATAGACACAAGGCCATGAAATTTGGTACATAGGTGTATCTACACAAGAGCCAGTGCACCTCGAAGCGATTTTTTCGAAATTCGAATTAGAATGTTTTTTTATTTTATGTTTTGTGACCAAATCGCGTCATTTTGAGACATAATGGGCTACAGGAAAGCGAGATTTCACTCTATACATTTCATTTTTACATCGTCGTGAAGCGTAGACACTTAGCTATTTTACGAACTTAAAATAAATTTCGTATTTCAATAAATCGATTAAATACGAATTTATTTAGGAAGGTGAGCTTAACACCCTTTCGGCGGAATTTTTTTAAAAAAAACTTATTTTAAAAAATGTGCTGTTTATTTTCCTTTGATTTTTGGACACGTTGAACTTTAATCCTTTCGACTCCTTTTAAAAAAAGAATTTTGGAAAAATAATAATATTTTGTTTTTTTTTTTAAATTTTTTAAATGAAGCTTCCGAATACACTTCTCACATCTCAGATATTTTAAAATGTAGTTTTGGCAACAATTTTCCTTTCTTATTGTTGTTGATAGATTTTTGATGAAATTGCATCATTTTGAATAGTTTCATTCTTTTAAAAACTTCGGTTTGGCAACAATTTTTCATCGTATTTCTTACGTTACTGTTTTTAAGAGACCGAAAAGTTTAAGAAATTAAAAAAGTTGTTTCGTTTTGCAACGGTAAATTGTTTAATTACTTTATTAGGATAATTAACATTTGTATCAAGGGATATTGCTTATTTCATTGTAATATTTTATACAAGTTAAATGGCTGCGATGTGACTGCTGACACATTTCCTCAGAAGATTACCTAAAGTATCATAACATTTCAAAATTTCAGAAAAAGGATCTTTCAAACTATCGAGTAAGAAAATGTTTAAAAATTTTTAATTTTATTGTAGAATTTTTATATAATTTTTTATGTTGTCATGGTGGTGCTTAAGAACGGGGATATAAATTATGCTTTCTTTAACAAATGTTTAATGCACATCTCACGCAATTAATTTGCTAAAAATTTAAGATGTATATGTTTTTCTGGAGATACATCAGGGCCATATACAGAGGAGGGTTGGAATCTTAACAAAGAGAAAAAAGTTGGAAGAACTTACGCGGCCATAGGTCCCAGGTGTGTCTTTTAGGCATTTTTCCGGTACGTTTAAAAGCCAGACGAAGGCTGGCCGCATAGCGGCTAGTAAATTAATAATAACCTTTTAACAGTTCCCGTCTTTCATTCTAAAAATAATAGAGGAATAATTTTGCGCCCGTACGGGTTCGTTATGGATTGAATGCACAAGTCGTTAAAAAGCTAATAAAAATTTTGTTCTTTCCACAACAAATAAATCAAAATACTGAAATATTTCTTCAAACATATTCACACGATATCACAATATCTCAAACGTTTAGCAAAACTCGATTCAAAACAGATAAACTAATTCTATCTCACAGCAAAATCGCTACAGCATTAAGTGAACAAACAGCAGTTCGCTTTACACAGCTACAACTACAACTGAAATGAGGTGTTTCAATTCGGCTTTTATAAGCTTTTCAAGTATTCACTAGAACAATCTCGATTTTCTAGATTTTTCTGGATGGCAGCAGTAACTACGAGATATTTATTTATTAAATATTAAATGCACGCGTTCTTTTATCTTTATTTTTCCGAAGTAGCTTTCTCTACAAAAATCGGCTACAGGAAAAAAATAGAGCAATTTTAATTACAATTCTAAATAAATAGCCAAATAAATCCTAACAATATATATATATACGTAAAATATAAAAATCTAATCTGTCTTTCAAATAATAATTTAATAATAACCTTATAACAACTACCGTCTTTCCTTCTAAAAATAACAGAGAGCAATAATTTTTCTAATTAAACTCCCTGCAGTTTTGATGCGCACTTATTGATGAAATCTGAACCAACATCTGGATATTAATCTGTCATGTGATCTGAAATGGTATAAAAGGTAATTGCGTAGCAATTGCCCTTCTCTTTTCTTCTGTTTCGCGTTTCGATTCGCTTCATCGCCTTCCCGCTAGCAACGAAGAGTTTACTTTTCTAATTCCGTTCATTGCTTAAGAAGATGTAAGCTGTAGAAAACTGTCACTATGGCAATGATGGGCATTATCAAGATATAAAATTATGTGTGGAATTTACCGATATGTTTTTGTTCGAGTGTGATCTTTCTAACTACGCAGTTAAGCCTCACCAACGTCAACCCGTTGCGACTTACGTTCACCAAGTCATCGTATTACAATAATGGAACCTTCGTATTACGCACATATATATATAAAATCTTTCTTTTCTCCAGATTTTTTACGCCTCTGCATTGTAGTACAAAATATCAAAATATTTTAAATTGTTGTATTGAGTTGTATTAGAAAATATTTTAAAATGTATTTCATCCCTCTTCTTGCAAAAAACAACAGCGTTCGACAGAGTTAATGATTTCTCTGCCGAGAGCAGAAATTTCAATATCAGTGATTGCCACTAAAAAGTATTTTATTTTGAAACTGTAATTAATTTTATATTAGAGGCAACATTTTTTATTTCTTAAAATAATAATATTAATAATAGGCAGCGTTAATAACATTCATTACTTTTCGCATATATTTTTCTTTTACGTCGCATATTTCCAATAAATACCATTTGATTTGCAAATCAATCAGCATTTTAATTTAAATCTTATTAAAAATCGAAATGCATTCGAAATATTGGAAAATCAAACATCATGATCATGTATTCGAAATATTAAGCAGATAGACGCTAATCTGGAAGAAATTAATACTAAAGACTAGACGTGAGTAAGTATTTAATGTACATTTCGCTAATTCTTGTCACTCATTATTAGTTTCTTTGCCTTTTGCTTTTTTTTTGTATTCTTTTTGTTATATTTAGGCACATGCTATTTTTAATTCGTTCATTAAAAAAATAAACAAATTGAAACTGTAACACTTCTATTATGTGTCTTTTTAAAAGTGTTTGTTGGCTGAAAGTGGTTTTCTTTTATTCTGAAATCGTTTTCTGTAGAAGGAACAACAAAGCTCAACATTACGGAAGAAAGCATTTATTTTATGATTTTATCATGTGGAGAATTAGGAGAGAAATGCTTCAGAACAACCATTAAATTCTATTTGTTTTTTTAGCAGACTTTTTTCCGCATTTTTGTTAAATGGATGTTTTATATTGTAGCATTCTTGCCACATTTTATCTTCCTCGAACGAGGCCGTTTGCAACAACAAAACTTAGCTTGCTTCTACTTTCGTATTTTTTACAATATATATATATGTATGTATAAATTACATATCTTCATATCTTCAATCCTTTGTTTTCGTGTTCAGGAAAAAAAAAACAAGTATGTTTAAAGTATTTAGAGCACATATACTACACAGTTAATTCGGTTTTTATACTTACATCTTCTTTTTTATTATTTTGTGAATTTGCTCAAGCAAAAGTTTTGTTGCTTGTTTCAGCCTTGTTGATTACCACCTTCCATGAATAACTTTTAGAAAACAATGCGTCCAATAATTATTTAAATTTTTTTAATTTAAGTACCTGAATGAAATTCGACTTCCTAAGCAGGCAAAAAAACATCAAAGCTGTACAAAAATATTTATGTGTTTTTATTATATT
The DNA here is from genome assembly GCA_000611955.2 of Stegodyphus mimosarum. Taxonomy (NCBI): domain Eukaryota; kingdom Metazoa; phylum Arthropoda; class Arachnida; order Araneae; family Eresidae; genus Stegodyphus; species Stegodyphus mimosarum. The sequence goes on from KK115573.1 coordinate 1,195,810, forward strand.
TCATATTTTCAGAACAAGCTTTGAACTTTCATGTACGATTTCGTAAGCATTTTTTGCTTGTTTACAGTTTCTTATTTTGGAGCTTTTAAACATCTCTTAAAGTGAGTAAAAACATTATAGCGTGTTAAGAATTCAGCTTTCTATAGTTGGTATATAAATATTGATGTCATTCCATAATCTTTTATGTGATGTTTTTCTTTAAATAAAAGTACTCTTTTTTATATTTAGTGTTTCTTACATTTGATTATTTTTTAAGCAATTTTAGAGTCTGTATGTCTGGGAAATTCTTCCTTTTCCCCATTCTTATAATAATTTTTGTTCCCTGATTTTTTTTTTTTACTTCTTTCATGAAATTCCTTGCATTTTTAGATTCTACCCTCTATTTAGACTTCTTCCTTTAAACATTCTCTCCTTTCTACGTCATTTGAATATCACGCGAGTTAGAAATTTATATTCTGCTAGCAAAATGGAAACGAACGTATCATATTCTTCAAATACAATTGAAACACAATGTGTTCTAAATATCTCTAACGTCATATTCGTTAGTTATTCTGTTAGTACTAAAACGATTATGCTGCATATTATAAATATGTGCTACAGGGGGTATGCTTTTAAAAACAGAGCAAGTGTTTACATTCTTAAGTGAAACTAGGTACAAATACAAGTAATTGAACTTTGCAATACATGTGTATATATGATTTTATATCATGAGTTATAATACCTTCTTTAACTAGTAATTTCCCATTTCGGTTTGTCAAGGGGAAAAAAGCTATGTTGATTAGTTTTTATGCAGTATTTCTACTAGCTTTGTAAGGGTTTAGTTTAAACTAACAAAGTTTTATTTTAATTTGCCTATTTCTATCTGTTCTCATTTCTACTTCCCGTTAGAATAAGCGCGCGTTTCAGCATTATGTTAATTTGAAGTGGAGCCAAGTTCTATATAAACGGTAGGTAGGAACTTATCGGTGTGAGAGAGCTTTTAGTCTCAGACCACTGTTACTCTGCTCAACGTTCGCCTGACTAGCTAGTATTTAAATTCTAAGCCGTAGCGCTGTTACGCTATTACTTATTGAAGTAATTCAAAGTGCCTGAAGATTAGTTAAATCTTGCTACGCAACGTTTAGCATAGAGGCCAACCTCGCGTTTATAGCTCTGTGGGCAACGACTACTTAATTTCTAATTAGTTTTAGTTTAAATTATTTGATTGTTCAGTTTAGACCCAAGTGCGGTCATTATTTTCTGTATCCCTCCCGAGTTGGGAAGTGGCTGTATATAATTGTGGTTTAATAAAAGAGGATTTTAAATCCTTTCTGAAGTGCAGTTCTTCTACCACTTAACCACAGTTTTCTACCACAGAACATAGCTGCATTCAGCTCCCTGTTCAAGATCAGGACTTTAAGTTTTCACGAAGATGTTCGCCAAGAATATGCACCGAACACACAGTACTGACAGCTTTAACATCCTATTTGTGCAATAATTTGCTATGTTTTTCCTACTCAAAAAATGTTATAGTGTTGTAAATTGTGCTATATTGTGCAAACCGTTCAAGCTAATATCATTACAATATCTTATTTTATTTCAAAAAAAGCAAGAAAATTAATTTTGATAAAACGCATTTTCTTTTCCTTCTCCTCAACAATTCTTTAATAATATTACTTATTCAAAAATACATAAAATTAAATTTCGTATTCGAAACAGCGACTCTAAGTAGTTCAAATGTACCCACACACACAGATGAAAATATTATCCCTTTTCAGTGAAGCCTAGACAAAGTATCAAATATTAAAATGCGATTTTAAAGGATTATTAATTGTTCCTTTTGCATGAATTTTACTCAGAAGAATTCCTCATTCTCTTCTTTATTTCTCTGTGTTAAATCAATTTATTGTTAATAATAAGTTACTCCAATTTGCTTTGCAATCTTGAATTTTACCTCGCTTTGGAAGGTAGTGTTGTTTCTTTCTTCTTTCTTTAAACATCCATTATGGATTGAAGGGGCAATTAGTGCTAGCATGTCGCTTCTACCATTTGAAATTGAAGTTTAATGTTTGAGTCTTGTTTCCCCTAATACTTGGAAATTAATATAAGAAAATGTTTAAGGCTTAGTTTCTTTCTGTAATAACTATAATTGTTAATGTTAAAGCATTTGAATCTAAAAATAACTCGTTCGTTTCATGTAAAATGCTATAGAGTTTACATAGTAGGAAAAGAAACAATTTTAATTTCCCTTAAAAGCTTTTAGGTTTCTGAGTACTTAGTCTTCAAGCAACCGCCTCTCAAATGCGGTGGCGAACGGGCTGGCTGCATGGGCGTTTTCGTGGTTTTCCCCATGTGTAACGTGTATACGAGCCAGTTTCCCTTAGAAAGTCCTCCACGAAGGCATCCCTCCCTTTAGGCAGATAGCCCTCGTGTGCTTTGCCATAATTGAATAACCTAACCTAACCTCAAATGCGGTGTTGTTCCGCTGAGTAATTAGTGCCTAAGACGCGCTGAAAGTTTTGTTCTTGTGATGTCAGATTAAAGCATAGGGAAAAAAATGAACGTTAAGAAGTTAATGCATAGAACCACGTATGTGCTGAATATTCTTCCTGAGGTAAGCGATGTTATTATTTCAAGCAAGGTTTTGATAGTAACAAACAAGTTGGACTTATTTATAATAGATAATAAATGTGTAACCCAAGACTCGAATATTATTTAATTAACATAATAAACAAATGGACTTAATGTATTTTGTAAATGTATGCATTAACAAAAATGTTCGGGTAAAATTGTCAAAAGCTTAATTCGAGCAAATTTTGTATCTATTTTAACAAGAAACGTGCTAATGTAAAATTTAAGACTTTAAGCAATTAAGTAAACTTAGATTGGCGTCGATTTTGATTAAATCTCGATCTGACATAGGCAGTTTAACATAGATCAGTCTTCACTAGGAAGGACCCAACAATAATACTTTCAATTAATTATTATAGTAAAGGTTATGAGGTATTTCTCCCGCCTTCTTAGCATGCCTTCGTGTGTAAGGGTCAGCCCACTCGGCGCGTATTCGAGAGATCTGAGGTTCGAGTCCCGGCCAGGGCATTGCTCATTTGCCACGTCTCCCAGCATTAAAAATCTTAATGTCTCTACAATGGCGCCCGAACTAAAAAAGGTGGTGTAAGATGATTGTCCACCACCAGGATTTGGCTATTGGGATCGCTAATCCCCAGTCGCCCTTTAAGAGGATGGGTGTATATAAGGTATTTCTCCCGCTTTCTTAGCATGCCTTCAGGGTGTAATAGTCAGCACACTCGGCGCATATTCGAGAGGCGGAAGGTTTGAGTTCCGGCGAGGGCACTGCTCAGCTTTCATGTACTTCTGCTTCAAAATAACCCTAATGGCTCTACAGTCACGTCCGAACTAAAAGGTGGTTAACAATAATATGTCACCCCAGGTTTTGGGTCTGTTAATCCCCAGTCACTCTTTGAAACAGAGAGTACATGAAGTACCAGAAGTGGGCGCAGTTCCACCCGCCTAACCAAAAAAGCTGGTCTTATAGTCATAACAGGCCATGTCGAAATACATAAGGTATTTTCTCCCTCTTTCCTGCATGCTTTTGTGGTGTAACGATAGTGCACTAGGCGCATATTCGAGAGGTACAGGGTCTAGTCCTGGCAAGGTCATTGCTCATATTTCATGTACTCCTGCGTCAAAAGGCCATAATGACTCTACAGTGTTAGTCCACATTTCATTCAAGTCTGTTGCCATTCAGCAAAATATAAGATGTCTATCTTTCAGATTTAATCTGTCTGTTATTGATTAACAAACTAAGCTATTTAAAAGCAATAGGTGCAATTTTTATGAATATATTTTTTATTTTTTAATATAAACTTAACTCAGTGGCGCAACAGCCCTAGTGGACCACGGCCTGCAGTGCCCTTTTTTTTCTGCTTTCTTGACCTTTTGGACCCTGGAGTACATCAGCATATGCTCCGGGCAAGTGGTCAGCTTCTCGCAGGACCCCCAGTGTTTAGTCCCCAAGCGAATTTGGTACTCGTTTTATCGATCCATTTAAGAGATGAAAAGCTCTATCAACCTTGCCTAGCCCGGTGATCGAACTCCGAATCTATGGGGCAGCTGCGCAGCGTGCTAGCCACAATTTTTTAATATGATTCATTTAAATAAAATGACTTTCATGGTATATTTAATTTTTATAGAATTACATTATACGTTTTGTCATTTTTAAAATATACAGAAGACGTTATCATACTAATCTAAGTGTGCATTAATATAGTATCCCGTAGAATATTTCGTTATTGCACTTGGGCTATCTTTTGACAGGCAAATATTGATTGGCAGACAAATATATTAGCCTTTGAAAGCACCCTTTTTTGGTTACCAATAAAAATCTGAATGCTTTCAGAATATGTTTCCTGTTCTAACCCATAACGCATCAAATTTCGCCTCAAAATTTAACATTCTCCTCAATTACCTCAACATTTTGATACGAAAATTATTTACCTTTATTATTCTATAAAACTTTTTTCTATAAACTGTGTTTCGTATGACGTTTTTTCAAGCACTTATTCACCTTTTATTTTAAATGAATTTTATCTTGAAATTACTGTACAATGTCAGTTCTAACAGAATTTGCAAATGGCAAAAAAGTTTTCAAAATTCGCTGAAACAGTCATTCGGTTCTTTTCCTGCAAAGTTAACGAAAAAATGCAAAGAAGTAATTAAGATGTACGAAGAATACAATGTACGAGAATTTTTGGTTCTGCACTAAAGTTATCTTAACTGATAAGAGGTTACTGAACAAGAAAATTCTATCAAAGACAGGCTTGGTGTTTGAAATACCTATCATTTATCTCAAGATCGCAAAACGCGCACCAGTATGTTAAATTTCAAACCTGTATGTGATTTGTTTTATCAGAAATAGACAATAAGGAAAGAAATTTTGGTTTTAAAAATTTAAAATAATATAAGGTAGTATAATAAAGAATATTTTACTTACACCGAGGCTTCGAGACTTTATTGTTTATTGTGCTCAGTTCACTTACAAATGCTCCGTGAACACCATAATCCAGCGATATTTTTATATACTCACAGTTCGGCAAAGCTGGCAATTTAAAAGGGTTTATTAGTAATTTTCAGGTAAAATGTTCTTTCCAAAACGTTATTTTAAATATAACATCCAAAGGTATAAATACACACATTTCTTTTTACGTATTGTTACGGATTTCATATTTATTTGGCTATTTATTTAGAATTGTAATTAAAATTGCTTTATTTTCCCGTACAACGCAGACGATTTTTGAAGAGAAAGCTACGTCGGAAAAATAAAAATAAAAGAAAGAGTGCATTTAATATTTAATAAATAAATATCTCGTAATTACTGTTGTCATCCAGAAAAATCTAGAAAAACCGAGATTGTTCTAGTGATAATTAAAAAGCTTATAAAAGCAGAATTTAAACACCTCATCTCAGTTGTAGTTGTAGCTGTTTAAAGCGAACTGCTGTTTGTTTACCTAATGCTGTAGCGATTTCGCTGTGAGATAGAATTAGTTTATCTGTTTCGAATTGAGTTTTGCTAAACGTTTGAGATATTGTGACATTGTGCGAATATCTCTGAAGAAATATTTCAGCATTTTGATTTATTTCTTGTGGAAAGAATAAATTTTGTTAACTTTTTTTAACGTCTTGTGCATTCAATACATAATGAACCCGTACGGAAGCAACAGTATATTAATGATTATCTTATAAGAAATTATAAAATGATGTAGTATGTATACATAAATTAACTGAAAGTATGTTTAAAACCAATTATATATAGTGTATCGGTCATAAATAAATACGTAATTACTGTTGTCATCCAGAAAAATCTAGAAAAACCGAGATTGTTCTAGTGATAATTAAAAAGCTTATAAAAGCAGAATTTAAACACCTCATCTCAGTTGTAGTTGTACCTGTTTAAAAGCGAACTGCTGAACTGCTGTTTGTTTACCTAATGCTGTAGCGATTTCGCTGTGAGATAGAATTAGTTTATCTGTTTCGAATTGAGTTTTGCTAAACGTTTGAGATATTGTGACATTGTGCGAATATCTCTGAAGAAATATTTCAGCATTTTGATTTATTTCTTGTGGAAAGAATAAATTTTGTTAACTTTTTTTAACGTCTTGTGCATTCAATACATAATGAACCCGTACGGAAGCAACAGTATATTAATGATTATCTTATAAGAAATTATAAAATGATGTAGTATGTATACATAAATTAACTGAAAGTATGTTTAAAACCAATTATATATAGTGTATCGGTCACTTATTAAATTGACTGGTTAATAATCTCAGCCGCTTATTACATTCAAATTTCCAGGGGAAAAATACATACTAGTCATTAAAAAACTGTCACTTATTGAACTCAGATTGGCAAAAGACTGGTTTTAAAGTGCCAGAAAATCCTACTAGTACCTATCAAAGCTTTTTGTAGATCATTCATTTAATATAAAGTTGATTAAAATATGGCAAAACCTAATTATATATAGTGTACCGGTCACTTATTAAACTGACTGGTTAATAACCTAAGCCGCTTGTTACATTCAAATTTCCAGGAAAAAAGTACATACTAGTCATTCAAAAACTGTCACTTATTGAACTCAGATTAGCAAAAGACTGGTTTTAAAGTGCCAGAAAACCGTACTTGTACCCATCAAAGCTTTTCGTAGATCATTCGGTGAATCTTCGGATTATGGTAACTTGGCGATTTTTTGGCGAAAATTTGGCGACCAACCCTGCTACAGCAACCTGCGAGTTTTTCTTTTGGACGCCATTTTGTTTTCACGAAGTAAAGCCATGTTTTTTTTTTACTCAACATTTTTTACAACAATATGCTAGCCGAATTACGCTTATGCTAGAATTTTTATGGAATAAAAGTGCTTAACCGTGACGACGCTTAGGTGCGAAATTGTTTCTAAGTGCTTATTAGCTAAAATCACGATCGGAATTTTCCGGAAAGTAGTGGAACAAACCTGCACAGAAATTTGTTTTTACAGGGAAAATTTATTTATGAAACATGTAAATAATTTTTCTCATAAATTAGAAAAATGTGCACAAAAATGCAGGAAAATTTTGTGAATCTTTGAAGTAGGTAAAAAGGACATATATGAAATTACCTGATCGTTAAAAAGTATGTATAGTATGCAAGCTTTTATATGTTCAGCTTGCATATACCCTTTCAAAGGATGAACATTTGCACGTATAAAATAAATAAAATATGCAAGAAATTACATTACTTTTCTTTTCCCTCTAAATTATCCATTATAAAAGTCACCTGCGAATATATAAGGCAAACATTAAAAATGGTCCTAGCCTTAAAAATTAAAAATGGTATCGCCTTACCAAAATGTCGCCAAACTAGTTGTTACCATATTCCAAAGATTAGCCGTTCATTCATTTAATATGTAAGGTTTATCCTAGTTTTATAAGTTATTTTAAGTTTATGCATCTTTCCTATCCATTCTAGCTTCAGCTTACAATTTCTTACCAGAATGTAATTTCAGAAACGTGGTTAATGCAAATGAGTAAGAATAGCATTTAAGTCAATGCTTTGAAAGACTTCGAGAGCCAGAGTTCCTGACTAGTGCGCATTTGCCTTTGGCTATACTTCTCTTTAAGCTAATACCACGCTCGGCCGTACTTTAGGCCCTTGTTTGGCTTCGCCGACTTAATTAGGGGCCAACTACTTAGAATCTTAATAACTTCTACTATATCTTTCAGTTAGCTTTAGTTAAGTTTAATTCCATATTAAGTTCAAGCCCAAGTGGAGGCTTTGCTGTATGCTCCTAGTTAGGAGCTGATTGTGTCATATTTATTTTAAGAAATAAAGGGTAATTAACCTTTCTTGAGTCTGATGTCTTACTAGTGTTTGGGGTTTTCAAGGATTGAACTATGAAATAAGAAGTTGAAACCCCATAAATATAAAGTTGATTAAAATATGTTAAAACCTAACTATATATATTGTACCCGTGACTTATTAAATTGGCTGATTAATAATCTCAGACGCTTATTACAATCAAATTTCTAGGGAAAAATATATACTAGTCATTAGAAATGAGTCACTTATTGAACTCAGATCGGCAAAAGACTGGTTTTACATGTGCCAGAAAATACTACTTATACCTACTAAAGCTTTTCGTAGATTATTTATTAAATATATTATGGACGTTGACTTTATTGTTCAGGTATGTAATACTTCAATAAAACGATTCTACATTTGAGTCTTTGAAACACATTGTCGGCAATGGACTTCAGAGGGGCAGGAATTCCTTACCTTAATTAAGGCACAAAAAGACAAACTTGTACAGGCATTGTAACTGAGTGAGGGTTCCTTCTCAAATACAAGGTGGGGGAAGGAAGGAAACAACGGAAATGCAACTTCTGTATCCCTTCTTTTAAGGTTTCCATATTCCAGAGCGTTTTTTTGTTTTCGAGATTGACAAATTATGCTCACACAACGTTTACAATAGGAGTTTAAATAGAAAAGAAAATAGTAATTGTGGGCTTAAACGCAAGGCATGCAATGGTCGTGCTTGTAATTCATTATGATGCACTTTCAATGGTCTCCCTAAGTTCCACTTTGGGATTTTCACATAATTGGTTAATAGGGTCCCCAGAAAAGACAAATACGGGCTTCATTTTCTTTAACAGTATTTCGAAATATTGAAAGCATCTTTAAATAAGGTGTAGAAGTTTGTGAAAAATTTTTACAACTGTGGATGGAAGGGTTATAGAGTCGTTATGCTATTTTAAAGCAAGAGTACATGAAAAATGTGCAATGCTGTGGCTGGGACTCGAACCTGAACCTTTGGAATACGCATCGAGTGTGCTACAGTTACACCACGAAGACATACAGAAAGGGGGAGAAAATACGTTATATACTCTCCCTTTTTAAAAGACGACTGGGGATTAAGGAACCCAGTCGCCATATCCTGGTAGTAAAGAATCATCATTCGCCACCTTTTCTGCTCGGGCGCCACTGTAGAGTCGTTAGGTTATTTTGAAGCAGTAGTACACTAAAAATGTGCAGTGTCTTCGCCGAGACTCGAACCTGGACCAGTCGAATACGCGCCGAGTGTGGTACCGTTACACCACGAAGGCATGCAGAAAAGAGAGTCCTTCCAGCGCTTTAACTTCCCCTTTGAACCTTGGAGTTTAAACTCTGGAATTAGTGGTTTCGAGCGAAGTAAGAAATGCAGTTTATCACTGGAAACAGCTTTTAATTACTCAAAAAGAACAAAATTTACTTTGTAGCTTGTTTCCATTAAATTCCAGTCTCTTAAGAATTATTAATTTTTTGCTCTCATTTGGAATGTTAAATTTAATTGCATACCTCTTCCTCAAATATTCCAAAAAAAGAAACAAAATAAAAATTTAAATTGTATTAAGACCTTTGTGATTTTAATTAAAATTCAGCATTTTATTCAAGTTATGCGATATATATTTAGTTACGAAAATTGTTGCTATTCTGGGATTATTCCAAAGTTGAGCTGTAAACAACGTTAAATGCTGCAAAATTCGAAGATTATAGATGTATTCAACTGTTTAACAAAATATTCTAGCTTGTTAAACAATGTGAAAGGGTAAATATTACATACCTTTCTTCTGTGTTTCAAACTACTGTTACGTATTTTCATATTTATTTGGCTATTTGTTTAGAATTGTAATTAAAATTGTTTATTTTCCCGTACAACGCAGACGATTTTTGAAGAGAAAGCTACGTCGGAAAAATAAAAATTAAAGAACGCCTGCATTTAATATTTTATAAATAAATATCTCGTAATTACTGTTGCCATCCAGAAAAATCTTGAAAAATCGAGATTGTTCTAGAGATAATTAAAAAAGCTTATAAAAGCCTTCTGTGAATGAAAACCTTATTTTAGTTGTTGCTGTAGTTGTAGCCAAAGCTGTATGTAAGTAAAGTGTCGACACTTCAATGGGAGAAATTGCGCTTCGTAACGACCGCAGCGCTCGTAGCGGTGGCGATGTGGAAACACAATCAGTAAAACTGCGCATGCTCCTTTTCTTTTCAGTCATTGATTGTTTTGATTTGGTTGTTTGTTTGATTTTACCAAAATCTTGTTAGCTTCTAACGTGCTTTGGTTGTGTTAGTTATAACTTATTAATTTTGTACTTTTTAATTCCAAAAGGTTCTTTTCAGAACCATTTTTTTTTTAATTTTCTCTAATGGCATACCGATACTGCCGATTAAGGATTGCAAGAGTAAGATTTCGTCGAAATCTGATGGAATACATTTCTATACTTTTCCTTGAGACGATGCGTACTTATGGAAGTAATAAAGAAGAGTTTTAAGGAAGTAATAAAGATGAGTTTTAGGATATGTATTGTTGAAATTAAAGGTAAAAAAATCTGATAATTAAAAGAATTATTCCCCTATATTTTATAATAATGCAGGTACAAGTTTAAATAATATTTTAAAAAATCTTTTTTTTATTCCCTTTCAGAAATATTCAGAGAAAGTTATGTACTATTTAATGTATTTCACGATTAAAATAAAAAGAGCGCTGATTTGAAACGGACCGAATTGAGCATTATTTACAAATTGACTTAGATGTTTTTCGTTTAAAAGATGCCTAAGAACCTAAAAAATCATGTCATATTTGAGAAAGTATTTTAGGTAGAAGCTCTGTAAGTGGAGAAGAAATAGTGCATAATTTTAATGTTAATAACAATAAACTTTGCTTAAAAATGTATTCTTTTCGTATACTTAGGACTTTGAAATACTGTACAAATAAAAAATATATAACATACATATATACATATATAATTACGACGCAATTGCAAAATATTTACATCTAATCGTGTCAAAACGCATTGCGGCCCCTCCATCTTACTTCCAACCTCCATGACGTCACTGCAGGGGAAAGGAGGAGGGGAAGAGATTTAGTTTACATCGCCGCCACTGCAGTGGATTGGCGCTGCAATTTGGCGTCATGTTATAGTATGGGAGTGCCGACGCTTTACTTACATACAGCTTTGGTTGTAGCTGTCTAAAGAGGACTGCTGTTTGTTTACTTAATGCTGTTATTGATTGTTACGATTTCGCTGTGAGATAGAATTAGTTTATGTGTTTTGAATTGAGTTTTGCTAAACTTTTTAGATATTGTGATATTGTGCGAACATCTCTGAAGAAATATTTCAGCATTTTGCTTTATTTCTTGCCGAAAGAATAAATTTTTGTTAACATTTTAACGACTTGTGCATTCAATACATATCAAACCCGTACGCACACAACACTATTTATAAAATAGTATTTCGATCTGCCAATATATTTGAGTAATACCAGACAAAAAAAGTAGAAAGACAAAACTACTACTAATTCTACTTCATTGCAGAACCTCAACTAAGACTTTGTCTGCACGAACAAAATACAAAGAACTACGTTTTTCGACTGATCTTTTTTATAAAAATACTCCCTTTAATTTATCAACATAAGTCAATAGGATTTGATCTATTTTACATTGAATATCCTTTCAATTTGTGGTTTTTTGATGGAAAGCGTCCCATACTGAACCAGAGTTTTAGGAGAAAGTCAGATTTTTGCAGTCATATGTATAATAATATACATAAGTTATACTTCATGCTTTTGTAGTTCTGAAGATATTCATTGATACGTTCCTTATAATTTTCAGAATTATGTTTTCGTAGAAGCATTGTAACCATTTCCTACAAATCTGACCATAGATCTACGTATTTGACTCGCTTTCACAAAACGCGCCTTTCTTCAACTGTATAGTCTGAAGATATAAAAATATAATTTTCATTTTTTGAAGTTTTACTCGTTCTTGAAATTTGCTCTTGAAAAATAGAAAAGCATCCTTATTATGATCCATACCTTAAAAAAATCATTAAACAAGCTTCATAAACTGTGGAAAATAATAACATACTTTAAGATCTAACAGAGGATGATAAAGAATGTTTCTCTTTTCCAGAATAATAAAAATGTCTTTTTGTTCAGCACTTTTTTTGCATAACGGCTCCTTTTATTTCAGCTTCCCTTTACAGAAATAAGAGTAGTAAATCCTAAAATTAGCAAAGCAACAACGAACCAGAAGGTAGTGCTAAGAAAGTAGGTGTAGAGCTGTAGTCGAACAAATTAGTAAGGAAATTTAAATTTAAATTAATTGAATTTTTAAAGCGTTTAGAATGACTGGATTGAAATTAAAGTCATTAACTAAAGATAAATCATTGTAAATGTGAAAGGCTTAAAGAAGATCCATTTTACCGATGGAAGAAGCTTTTAAGGTTATATTTTCAGACCCAAAGCTAAAATTATGATTAAATGTCCAACTTTGATTAACTAGCCAATCTCGCATTTTCGTACATACGATTCGTCTTCTTTGATACGAAACTTTAAAGCTCTTTTAATGTAGCCGATGAACAACAATGACATGATTTGCTACAAATACCTCAATTAAAGTCAGAAATAGAAACTCTAAGAATCGAACAATAGATTTTATTAATAGGCAAGAATATAACTTGAAGATTCAACTTCTGAAGAATCCGTGAAATTTTATAACTGACAGAAGGATGAAGTGGAGATTATTAACGGCACAAGAAGATTATTAACGTCATTCTAACAGCAGAATTCCGTTTTTGACAGAAAGCTGAACATTTTTAAAGGCTCTATCGATGATCACGGGAAATGTTCATCGGTTAATGGCAACTGATCTCAAATAAATGAATTAATTACCAAGCAAATATTATGAGGGTAAAACTTTGAGAACTTAAAATACGTAGTAGTAAAAAAGAATGTATTTTTGCTTGGCCGGGTGACATGACTTATCATAGGGCAATAAACAAACAGAAACTTGTTTACTGTAAACAGTTGTGCTCAAATCAGATTCATTGGGAATTATAAGACCATCAAGGAAGGGAAGGATACTGTCAGATTCAGTTTCAAAATTGAACTGGATAGCTGGAGCAATCGAATTTATAATAGATAAAGTCTGCGATAAGTCTACTTTAGTAGCATCAACCAGCGCGAACGTGCCGTCAACGTAGCCAATCCAGAGACGAAAAGATAGTTTCTCAAATAACTAGACATCGAAATAGTGCATGTCAACAAGCAATATTTCTCCCGCCTTGTTCACATGCCTTCGTGGCGTAGTGGTCAGCACGCTCGGCGCGTATTCAAGAGGTCCATGGTTCGAGTTCCGACGACAGCATTGCTTATTTTTTCATCTTCCCTGCTTTAAAAAAATACCTAATGTCTCAAAAGTGGCCCCCGAACTAAAACAAAAGTGGTGGATGATGATTCTCCACCACCAGGAGTTGGAGATTGGGTCTTCTAATCCCCAATCGCCCTTTAAAAGGGAAAGTATACAAGGTATTTCTCCCGCCTTCTTGGCATGCCTTCTTGGTATAGTGGTCAGCACGCTTGGCGCATATTCGAGAGGTCCGTGGTTCGAGTTCTGGCGAGGACATCACTCATTTTTTACATCTTCTGCTTCAAAAATAACCTGATGGCTCTACAACCAATAGCTTGAATCTAACGATAATATTCATTTTGGAAAAAGAAGTGGGTTTGACTCAAAGAGACTTTAGTAACAGAAATCAACTCTTCAGTTTCAGTATGTGCAAAATGTTATTCTCGAAGCTTACTTTCAAGACATTTGCGTGCTTCTTCGACTGGAACATCAGTATTCAGTGATGTAACACCAAAAGAAATCATAATAAAACTCATGGGAGAGATATCTTAAGTTTAAAAACAATTTTTTAAAAAAAATTATACTGTGAATACTGCTAGAAAGTAAAGAAAAAAATATGGGAATTAAATATTTGGCCAAAGGTTATGATCTCGGTCTTAAGTTGGAAACTATACGTTGAAAATGCTTCAATTTTACAGACCTTGGGAAGAGCATAAAACTTGGCACAATAGCAATAAATAACAATTTAAAATGAAGTTCAGGAAAAATTGTGTATAATTTTATAGACTGTATAGAAATAATTCATGCGGTGTTCAGATCGGATATTTAAGAATATTTTCTGGCTTTTGCTTGTCTTAACGATTAGAGATCGCACATAGTTTGAGCCCAATTAACAGTATTTAAATTATTATTTGTACTGTACTTAAAACTGGTATATTTCCTAACCTCGCAAAAAGCGGTAATTAACTATTTACATTTTAAACTGTAACCAGAAATTCATAGCGAAGAAAACCTAAGAGGTATTTTTAGTCCAAAGGGGCTTTATACCTGAAGGACTATTGTTTTCGTTTTGCGATTTTGCTTCGGAAACATTAAAAGTCTGAATAACTTTTCAAACTGTTGCCACCAAATCTTGCAGCCTCGCATTATATTTAAAGAAATTAAATAATGAAAAATCTGCATAAATGTATGTATATTTCTCCAAATGTGATAAAACAACGGTACCTAGAGCCATCCAATTTTGAATAACGTCCGTTACCACCCGAACATGCGCATTTGGAAGCTCGAATTTGGAATTTGTTTTATTATCTGTTTCATATTTTGCAAAACTTTAACGAAGTTTTGATGAACAAACTCAAACGATTTGAAAGCGAGCAATGGCAACACTCTACGGGGGAAAAAAACTTTTTTATCTAAACCGCGCGGAATTGTGTATCGGAAATTCGAAAGATATACTAAATTTAAAATTATTTTGCAATATTGCTGTTGAACTGAATTTTATGGTTTAAGTGCGAAGAACATGGTATTTAGTAAATAAAGGTAACGCACAAAATATTAAAAACATTTGTTTTTTGTTTTTTTTATTTACTTTGTTTTGTTTGCATTTACTTCGTTTGGTTTTATTCTTTGTTTGTACTAACTGGTATGGTAGATATTGGCTTAGCTTGTGAAGTCCTATGTAGAACAGGAAGGTTAGACATGTATGCAGTTCAATTGAAAATTAGATTTAATTTCATAATTATTTATTTATCAGGACACAGAAATTTCTCTAACTCAGTCATTAGAAGTCAATACTGAATAATTACTCGACTTCAGTTTTGTCTAGCTACATTGCTTTATGGAAAAATAATTTACTTCAGTTCTCATCTTTCTTCAGTTCTCCTCAATGAAAATTAGGTATTTTCATATATCAATTTAATTCATATCCCATCCATCAAAACTGGCTTTATTCTATGCTTTCCAATAACTAGGCGTAATGTGTAGCAATTCAATGAAAATATCTTTGAATCTATTTTCCATAAGAGAAAAATAAATTTTAATCTAGGGATTTATTCAAAGTATTGAAAAATAGCCTTTTATTGTAGATACGCCCAAATACATTTTTTCATCGCAGTGAGTATTTATTTCAGATATATTTCAAAATGCAAAAATGCATACGTAAAAATAAATTAAAATTTCACTCATTCGTTAAAAATGATATTTCGAAATGTTTTCGTTATCTCAATAGAATGCCGTACATCGCTTATCCCACGACGCGGAAATTAATCCGCGGTATCTGTGCAAGTAATATTTGATATATAGTATGTATTAGAGATTTAAAGTTTCTGCTACGACTGCAGCAAAAGAAATGCTTTTCTTTTTCAAATGCGCCGTACAAAATGGAAGTGTATCTATCATAAGAAAGAACTGAAATTCATGTCTAAAATTATTTTTCTTGCTTCCTTTGTAGAGTCATTAGCTATTTTTTGAAAGCAGGAGAGGTAAAAAATGAGCAATTGCCTTGCTGGGACTCGAACCACGGACCTCTCAAATACGCGCCGAGCGTGCTGACCACTACACCACGAAGGCATGCTGGGAAGGCGAGAGAAATAATTTATATATTCCCCTTTTTAAAGGGCGATTGGTGACCAGGGTACCCAGTCACGAAATCCTGGTGGTGGAAAATCATCATCCACCACCGTTTTTAGTTCGCGCTCCACTGTAGATGAATTAATGTTATCCCGAAGCAGCAGAGGTGAAACATGAGCAATGCCCTCGCCAGGACACGAACCACGGACCTCTCGAATAAGCGCCGAGCGTGCTGACCACTGCACGATGAAGGCATGCTAGGAAGGCGGTCTCCCGTCTCCTTCGTATGCCTTTGTGGTGTAATGGTCAGATCGCTCGACGCGCAACCAAGAGGTCCATGGTTCGATTCTAGGTGAAGGCGTTGCTCATTTTCAATGTTTCTGCATAAAAATCGCCCACCAGCGGCCGAGCGGTAAAGACGCTGAACACTGGTAGTTCGGTCCGAGGTTCGAATCCCCCGAACGGGCTGGCTGCATGGGCGTTTTCGTGGTTTTCCCCATGTATAACGTGTATACGAGCCAATTTCCCTTAGAAAGTCCTCCACGAAGGCATCCCTCCCTTTAGGCAGATAGCCCTCGTGTGCTTTGCCATAATTGAATAACCTAACCTAACCTGTATAAAAATACCTAATATCTCTACACTGGCGCCCGAACTAAAAAGGCGGTGGATGATGATTCTCCACCACCGGGATTTGGAGATTGGGTCTCCAAAACCCCAGTCGCCCTTTAAAAGGGGGCGTATAAGAGGTATTTCTCCAGCCTTCTTCGCATGCCTTCATGGTGTAGTGGTGAGCACGCTCGACGCGTAACCGAGAGGTCCGTGGTTCGATTCCCGGCGAAGTCGTTGCTAATTTTTCATGTCTCTGCTTCGAAATAACCTAACGTCTCTACAAGCTTATACCTTTACCAAAAAACTTCTGTTCATTCTTAACTATTTGTATTTCCAAATTCTGATTCTAACTGAACCCTCATGTGCAAAGTATCTCAGAGAAACGCAAAACAGTGGCTGCTTTTAAATGAAATTTTAAATGGAAAATGAGAAGTATTATTTGTTAATATTTTTTAGTTTTGGAAATGGCTGGAAAAATGCAAATAAATCCTTTTAATAAGATTTTTATTGGAGAAATATTTTAAAGTGCATATTTTGTGAAACAGTATGATCATATCATTTTTAATTTACATGCTACTCCCAACATTGCAGCTCTGAGCATATTGTACGCATTTTGTATATCATGTGCATCCAACGCAAGGTGACTACTCAGCAAAATGTTTTAATACAAACTTAAACGAACTTTTCGTAAATCTCCCTTATTACACTGCACATATGTATTGCAAAATGAGATTCGAGTTTGAGATGAATTCTTTCTCTAATTTCATCTGGTTACTTATTAGATTTTTGATACCCGTTTAATATTTGTTCTTTCTAAGTGTAGAACTAGTGTAAATGTATTTATTTTTAGATTTCTTAATTATCAACCCAAGGATTACGTTACATGTGCACCAATAAATGGTACCCTACTGAGTCGATTGAGGAAATGTAACTTCCTTTTTCCATGTCTCGAAAACTCAGCTTAAGCTATATATTAGATTGATGTAAAACATTGTTCTAACACAGGTATTTTGACACGCAGTGGAACTTTTTCTCAAATGGCATACCTATTTTTTTCCCTATTACGATTTTACAACTCAAATTATACCCAAACATTAAATTTTGTAAAATCTGCTGAGGAATTTCCCGAGAAAGTTAAAAATGTATCTTGGCGCTTTTTGTTCAGTTTGCGCCAAGAACAATTCACTCGGTGAAATTCTTAATTTATGGTAACCTATTTTCCTTTTCCCTTTCATTGTGCACGAGCGGAAGAAAGGTGCATTGTTCATTCTTTCGAATTATTTTAACAAAGTGCACAAACCACATTTGGCATTAATATCGCTTATAACAAATATTCCAAATTTCAAAACGTAATAATATATAAATTCAAGTATAACTTGCAAAATTTTGAATAACAAAATCTAATTTTTTGCAGGCATGCATAGAAATACATTTACTTTAAGATGTTGGCAAAACTTTATAGGTTTATAACTTAAACACATTTTAAAAAAATTTATAAAAATTACTAAAATATGCAAATTTTAAAGATAAATCATAAAATATCTCCGAATTTTATTTGGATTGAACCTAAATTTCGAATAGCGGAAAATGAAATCAAGAAAGTATAATAAAAAAAAGAGAGATTATTTTAATACATATTAAATTCAACTAACATTGAGAACCTAAATGTTGAGAGTTGATTTTGTAAAACTAATCTTGCGATTTTTACAAAACTTGGCACTTGGGCATAATCTGAGTCGAAGAATCAAAATATAGAAAAAATAGGTATGTTATTCCAGAAAAAGGTCGATTTTGTGTCAGAATACCTATGCTACAAAAATGCTATATATAAATCTAATATATATCCTAAGTCGCACTTTCGAGACATAAAAAACGCATGTTAAATTTCGCCAGTCTGCCCATTAGTACAAGAGATATAGAACTTTTGTGTGTGTGCAAGTAGACTGGGGGGGGGGCTTATGGAACAGTTTTAAAAATAAATCATAAAAAATGGGCAAATTATATTTGGATTAAGCCTAAATTTCGAATTCTGGAACAAGGAATCAAGAACGTTTAAGAAAGAAAAGAGATATTAATAAATACGTAACAAATTAAATTAACATTGAGGAGCTAAAATTTTGAGGGCTAATGTTTTAAAAACTACCGCCGGCTCAGCGGGTCGCCGGATAAAGATCGCCAGATTTGAAGACGATTTGAATATCCGTATTTCTATATTGTCTTTCAATGATTTGGGCTAGGTAAGTCAAATTTTGTTTCAACGAAGTACAAAATATTAGTTTGTAATTAGCTAAATGTTATATTGCATTTAATTTCATTTTTTTCCACTTGTTTGTATGGTGCATATTTTTCAAGTCATAAAACTATTGTTAATTAAATTTTGGTGGTCTATTTTAGTTCTTATCCTTTAACAGTTAAGCTTGTTTGATGTACAGTGCAAACTTGTGGTTTTATAATGTTTAAATCCGACTTAAAAAGTGAAATTTTGAAAGTTGCTTCTG
>KK115573.1:1216780-1238243 GCA_000611955.2 Stegodyphus mimosarum
AAACTTTTTTCTTTTAATTCATTTAGGGCTTTTAATGTTAATCTTTAAGCAACCGCCCAAATATGCTAGATTTTTATTCACAATCGTTCACTAAGAGACGCTGCAGAATTTTGCTCTGCGATGGGGAACTAAAGGAAAAGAAAATAATCTAAAAGACGTTAATACATGGAATAACTACATCTAGAAAAGTCTATGTGTAATCCATGACAAGAATGTTATTTAGAAGTCCATTAAATAAATTTATATTATTTTGCAAATGGTAGCCTTAATAAAATATCAGATAAAGTTTTTAGTAACATAAAAAGAAATCAAATGTGTATCTACACTCATGTCCATAAATTAAAGGTAATGCAAAATCAGACAAAGGAAGAGTTAGAAGCAAAACAAATTTGACTATTTGTAAAGCTTATTTATTAAACAAAAAGTAAAGAGCAAAAAAAGATGCTATATGTTTGATATTATTAAAAAAATTAGCGATTTTTTCTCCTTGTAGCAAATTACAAAAAACAACTATTTACAAAAAACCAATATTACATGGTTGGTAGGATTGTTAATACAATGTATGTCTCCCAGACGATGCAATAAAGTCCGTACAACGCCTAGGCATGCTGAGTATCAAATTATCGATCTGATCTTGGGGGATATTACACCACTCAAAAAGCAATGCTCTCCGAAGTTCCAGTAGACACGTAGGAGGAGGTTGACGGGCTGCAACTCGTTGGACAAGCATGTCCCATACGTGCTCTACTGGATTCAAGTCCGGTGAGAATGCTGGCCAGTCCATACGGATGATATCCTCCGATGGAAGGCATTCGCTTACGATGTTTGCACGATGAGGACGGGCGTTGTCATCCATAAACACAAATTGTGCGCCCATCGCGCCCCGAAACTAATGTGCATGTTGTTCCAGAATGACGTCCAGATAGATTTGGCTTGTCATAGTTCCAATTTGAACATGCAGGTCAGTTCTGGAACCCAGAATAATTCCACCCCAAACGAACACTCCTGCACCACCGTAACGGTGTCGTTCAATGATGTTTTCTTGATGGTAACGGGTACCTGGAGCTCTCCATATGAAAACCCGGCGAGAATGAAACTGCAAGCTAAACCTTGACTCGTCGGAAAACATCACACAAGCCCATTGTTGCGGGGTCCACAATGCATGCTCTCTGCTCCAGGCTAACCGCTGGCGACAGTGAGTTGCAGTAAGTGGAACGCATCTGACAGGTCTACGAGCATATAGACCACTCTGCTCTAAGCGTCTGTACACGGTCTGCCTTGAAATTGTCGTACCAGTGGCTGACGGGACAGGTCTGAGGCTGTGCTCCACCTGCTTCTTTTGGCAGTAAGGGCCAAATATTGGTCCTCATTCAGCGTTGTAACTCTGGGGCGACCTGTGCTGTAATGTCTACTCACATTACCATTATCTTGGAATTGTTGCCAAAGCCTGCATATGACACTCTGGGCAATTCCAAGTTCTTTTAATACTTCCAGTTGGATACGCCCACATTCCAGACGGCCGATAATTCTACCACGTAAAAAATCATCCAAATGCGTCCTTTGTGTCATAACTATTCGGTTATTGCACTGAAATGCTTATAAAGCGCCTGCGAACAATTTTACTTCATTGCCTGTATTGCCTTATATATCACTCTCTTACACTCTCGTCATTACTTCATTGCCTTATATATCACTCTCTTACACTCTCGTCATTGTGACGTACCATCGGTGTCATCTGGTTACTTCCTGAAATTTGCATATGATTCTTGAAGATGTGTGTAGTAATTTTACAGGCGATATATTTATTTTAGAGTTCGATTTCCGCGTGACTCCGAATTATCCTTAATTTATGGACATGAGCGCATTAGAAAAGATATACGCTAACGTAGAATTTAGAATTAGGCAAAGAAACTGCCTTATATCATGAAGAAATCTTAATTAAGATTTCTTCATGATATAAGTGAAAAAGAAATTATATACACTTTAGCATTCTTTCTATTTAATACAGTTTCCAATTTTCTCTAACGCATGAAGGTAAAATATAGGTATAATTTAGGTTTAAATTTAGGTATAATTTTAGATATAATTTAGGTTTAAATGTAGGTTATAATTTTAGGTATAATTTCGGTATAATTTTAGGTATAATTTAGGTATAAATTTAGGTATAATTTGCATATTTTTTACGTTTTGTATTTTTTTCTTCCCCCTGAATTGAAGTCCCGTTACATTCAATGCATGGATGTGAAATTAATTTTATCATCGAATATTTCTGTGATAATCAAGAAAATCTAAGCATTGAAAGAACCATTTAAAACTTGCTCAAAGAAACAAAAGCAGCATGAAATAATCTGAGAATCTAACAAAATCTTTTTTGTTGCAATATCTTAAGTAGGGTAGCAAATTATTTTTGTTTTTAACTGGATGCTATATAAACCCAGTGTCATTGCAGAAGCTTTGTTCAAGGGCATGATTTTCAATCTGATTCATTTCCAAGCTTCTGTTTGTAACCACAGTTTTACATGTATTAAAAATAAAAATCTTCATATAATGTCTACTATTTATTGTTATATCGATTAATGCTGTGTGCTTTTTTTGTGGTTATAATGAGCCCCAAAATTGTATGTACGTCTATCTATATACCTACTCTGTTACACGCTGGAGGTAAGGTCAGTTTTTCCTAGGTCAGTCTAACAGAAATTATTTCTATAGTTAAATATTTTTAATTTTATATTTAATGCTTTCCAGAAAAATCGAACATTAAGCGGAGTTAAATTTAATTCCTAAACAGTTCATTTATTTCTCAACTGTTTCAAATTGGAATAGCGTATTTTAACATGAAGACTTTAAAATATTTATGTTGATAAATTTTCGAGTTGTAATGAGCACAATTACATAGAAAAATAATAACGCAGAAATTATTAAGTTTAAGATAGAAACAAAGTGAGAAAAGAAGTTAAGTAGGTATTATTTTGAATGGAAAACTACAGTCAAAATAATTAAACTTTGAGATTATGTCTTTAGCTAGTTAGAATGTGCTCCTTCTTTTGAACTTTATTTATTTACCTCTATATTCTTTTTAGTATTTAGTTAGCTAGGATTTCTTTCTTTAATTAATCGAACTTTTATTCTTTTTAATTTATTTCTGTTAAATGTGCCTTTGATAAAATAAAATAACCTCTTAAAACCATTTCCCCCCCTCTTTCAAGGCAACGTATTTATTTACTCTCTGTTATCATTAATATAAAGACAGAAGGAAAAAAAGTAAAATAAGAAAAACAAGGAAACGTATGTCTGGAAATCCGAACTCTGCCGGAGACAGTCGTTTCCATGGTAACAAATGAAGCTTTAAGAACAATTTTGGTACCTGAGTTACCGCGCCGTTTTCAACAAGCAGAATTCAGTAAATCCGGGGTTTTGTTTCACGTGCAAAGCGAATTCCTGAACCTGGGGGGGGGGATAATCGCATTAGGTTCTAATTATAAGTCTCATAACACACCCATTTAAATGGATTTTCTTTTTAATAATTCACTTAATTTCACCTTTAAATGTCGCATATTCTGGCGTATAACACATACTTTTATACAAAAAATAAGATGGAAATTTAGGGATGCGTGTTGTACTCCATTTATAAAAAAGATAGATTAATGACGATAAGGAAAATTTAAAAAAAAGGAAAGAAGAAAAGAAATGAAAATGTGAAAGCTTTCAAATAAATGTGACAAGTATAGCGGAGGAATTCAGGATCGTTTGTAATGTAGTTTCACGAACTTGGAGAGCATTCCAAACTTCCGAAATAGCTACCCGAGTGTTCAGCAGTCGTTGTTCACTAGAAACAATGACAGTAAACAATCGATACATTGTATTACAAACTAGAAGAAACAAGCGGCAGACATCAAGGCAAATAGCAATCTTCCTGCAGCAGACTACTGAACATTCCATGTCACGTGTTACCGTGGTCAAGAAGCTGTATAAACGTGGTCTATATTCATAACGATCAGCACGGCATGTGCCATTTAAAAGCCCACTCGAAGGAAATTCAGGTTTCTATGAAGCTAGGAACACAAGAACAGGTTACAACAGAAGTGGGGGCATTTTCACATCTTGGGTATCTTATGGTAGTATTTAGGTCGATATAGAACAGTTCTGCACGTTGTTACATTCAGAAATCCGTCTTGTCTTCGTTCTTCTAAACAATTTGTTATAAGTATTGATAACATAATGAAAATTTACGCAGATTTTGTTGATTCTTTTGCATGGCCCATACGTTTCATTTTTCATTTGAATGAGGCAAGAAATTCCTCTTTCACAAGCAGACAAGAAACCAAAAAGCGGAAAGAACAATACTCATTTATAAAAAAGAACCATTGCGAAAATGGGAGATTAGAGGTAAGAATCATGTTATTAAGGAGGTAACGATTCTTTAGTTTTATTACTAACAAGAAGTGTTCAGAAGTGCCCAGTGCATAAAGAAAGTGCAGTAATAAACCAGTGTCTGAAAAGAGACATAGAACCTGCAGTATTATAATCTTAATTCTGGTTAAAAGCAGGAAAGGATGGGTGGTGCTGTAGAGTTTTAAGCTTACTAAGTGTCTGTGTTATCATGTAAACCTCCAGGAATTAAATGCAATAATCTTAAATAATGCAGTAATACATACACGCATACATTCGCACATACATGCATCAATGAACAAATACATCTATATATACACGTATATTGTCGCGTTTCATTACGGGTTCGTGGATTTCGAGTAATTGAAGACAACACTTAATGAAGAATCAGAATACAATTTAATTAGGCAGTATTGAAAAATGTGGCGATTTTTAATGTGTAGTGTTTGAGGTTTTGTTCCTTCAAGGACAGTTTTATGCTTTTGAAAATTTTTAATCTCACATGTCTGTTCCATTCATTTGCTCATAGATAATTGTATTT
Organism: Stegodyphus mimosarum; assembly: GCA_000611955.2. Classification (NCBI taxonomy): domain Eukaryota; kingdom Metazoa; phylum Arthropoda; class Arachnida; order Araneae; family Eresidae; genus Stegodyphus; species Stegodyphus mimosarum. Next base: position 1,221,711 of record KK115573.1, read on the forward strand.
CCGTATAACAACTGATCGAATGTTTCATACACTGATAGTTTCATACAAACATTTTAATAGTTTCAAGTTAAGCTCATTATTGATCTCAATTTTTGATTTGAAATTCACATCGTGCATGAGAAAGTTCGGAGCGTCCAGAACTCTGGATTAAAAAAGTGATAAGTCATAATAATGGGACTTGATCCTGTATACATACATACACACACACATATATATCTTTATTTTTCCTCAGGTCTAACAAGCATATAATTTATATGTTAACGAAAGCATTCATCATAATCATTCGATTTTTAATGCACGTGATTTTGTGTCAAGAAGTAGAGTTAGAAAATTTATTGTCATGACGTTTTTATAGGGTATTAGATTTTTTTCTTTTACAGAATTAATGGCATAAAATGCGCTAATTCAAAATTACATAATTTTAAATAATATACTTAGTGATAAAAGACCAGACAACATTTATCCTCAATATTGAGCAACTCGCATTTAAAATGATGGAGATAAATGAAAATAATTAGGCATTGTCGATTGGTAATGACGTATGCTCGTCTTCCTGAATTTTATTTCCAAGGATCAGGGTCCACAATTATAGCTGTTAAAGGTACTAAAAAATAAAAGAAGAAAAAGAAAGGAAAAGAGAGCACGAAAAGCACCTCTTCTCTTAAGCTGCAACCGTTACCATGGTAACATACGAAGCAACGAAGAACAGCATGGTTTGAGAGTTAACCGCCGTCCCACAGTGAAAAATTCTAGGAGACTTCAGTTTGTTTATTTTTCGATATTCTAAGAGCTGTCGATACTTCCTTTTAAAGTCACTACTGCATTATTCGAGTACGCGATATTTCGACATATTAAAATTGGAGGATTGAGTTTGCCAATTGCGACAACTAAAGTGCAAATTGCTGCAACTAAAGCAACAAACTAACTAAACTGCGGTCATTTGCTCGCCAGGTATTTAGTTGTTGTGTTGTTGTTGTTGTTGTTGTTGCTTAATCCTCGGGTCCAGCTTCTGCTAGACGAGATTCACGAGTTTATTCCCCTTCAAAAAGTCATAGACCAGCATAGGAAAAATTTAATAAGTCTTCGTAGGACAAACTCAGGCATCTAAAAATGTGTGCCAGAGAAACCTGCTCATTATTACATTTCGGACAAATCGGAAGTGGTTTTTGACCACTTTGGAATACAAAGCTTCTTAAATGGCCACTACAAAATCGTGAGAGTGCCGTCTGGATGCATCTGTCACAGTTCATAGAGAGGGATCCACCAGGAGATGCAACAAGATACCAAGCATGTGCCGGAGGGACAATCCAAGTCATTTTATCGGCATGTTTTCTGGCAGAATGCAACTCAGGGTAAGTCAGACAATTAGAAGTAGTCAAAACCTCCTCGGCGCCCTTCTTCGCCAGGGCACCTGCCTCTTCATTTCCCCAAATGTCCACATAGGCATTTAGTTTTCTTCCTTTATTGCAGGCGTCGGCAAACTATGGCCGAGGGCCCGCTCTTGTTTTTATCCGACCCGTGGGATGATATTGTTTCTTGTCCTGAAAAATAAATTAAATTACGCCCTATTATGCCCTGGCCGGTAGCTGAATTGAAAAGTTGAGACTAATGATGTGTCTATACTGTAGTCTTCTCTGGTTTGTTGTTGTTTATAAAAGCACCCCAGCAGGCGAATGTAGCCGCGCTAGCCTGTTGACAGTTTTGCCATAGCGATGTGTGTGGTATCGTCTGTCAAGGTACTCTCTAAAATTTTATTATTTTTTTATTTTATTCATTACCTACTTTTATTAATTGCCTACTATTATCTATTCATTACCACTGTTATCAAGTCATTCTTAAAATCAAATGAGAAAAGGCTTTTAAAGCAGAATGGAGTGTCAGTTATTATGACTTGGAATTAAATGTCAGCGTTTTAAGTGTAACATACAGTGGCATAATAGCTGTGCGGAAAGAATGCCATACACGTAGGCATTCCCGAACTAAACAAGTGACAAAATATTCAGACCTCACAGAAGATGAACGATCATTAAAACTGTAAAGTTTAAAATGAGTCATCACAGTGCAATTTATTGGTAAAAATAAAAAATAACAATGAAGCAGTAACTAAACTCAACTTACGAGTAGCTTATTTATTAGCAGCGAAAACAATTTACCGATGGCGAAGTTACCGAAGGTTAAATCGTGTTTGCTTATGTCAGCCGAAGAAATGTGCCCAGAAAAAACAGACAAATTTCCATTTGCCAGTCTTTCGGAGAGAACTACTATTAGAAGAGTTGAGAACTTCAAGAGCGACATCAAAAGGCAAAGCAAAAAATTTCAGATGGTTTTCTTCGGTTCTTGATGAGTCGACAAATATTGCTGATACTGGCCAATTCCTGATGTTTATTCAAAAAGTCAATGCTGAATTGGTGGGCATTGAACAATTAACTTCTATAAATAGTCTGCGTAGACAAAATGCGGGTGAAGATATCTTCAAAGAAGTTGAGAAAACGCTAACACAATATAGTTTGCATGGAATATGTTAAAATGGCATCAGAACTGATGGTGGAAAAATTTTGTGTGTAACGGGAAAGAAATAAGTTGGACAAAATGTTCAAGGCTAGTGAATATGCTAAATGCTTAAAACCTCTAGGAATTAATTGTATTATTGACCAGCAAGGTTTTGAGGGAAACACCTCAAGTTTTCATGTGTTATTGAGACTGCTATATCAGTAATAAATTTCATTCGCTCTCGTGACTTTGTAAGATCTCACTGGCCCAACTTGTCAGAAACTGGTGTAGTGATTGCTACTATATTTGAATTTACACAGAAACGTAAGAAAGGGTTAGAACCCTTTTTATTTTATCTTTAAAATGACAGAGGAGTCTACTTGACGCTCACAAACTGCGCCAACCCGGCGGTTAAATGAAATAAAACGTAAAACTGAAAGTAATGACTGGAGATGAACAAATGTCAAACACTACCGACGAGGCTCTGAGATCCTAAACTTGCCGCGTTTTTAATTACCGCTGAGATTTCAGCAAGATTATTGATTAAACAGTTGAAACCTAGCACTTCTGCAAAGCTAAACACACAGGCCGACACGCGCCGATCTAAATTCTACCGAGCAACCTCGCTAGCATAACTTTAAAGCAAGACTCCCACACTCTGGTTTCATCTACTATTTAATTCAACTAGCTTCCGCTAAATTTGAATAAACTGCGCGTGCTACTACTATTAACATACTCTGGTACAGGCATTTCTAGGGAAAAATGAAGGCTAAACAGGAAAGATGATTTAAACTTAAAATAAATGTTAGTTAACTAAATATAAACTAAATATAAACCCTACAACTTAACTATCGCCGGTTTCGTGAATATTTATTAGAGATAGAAATTGTATAGCCCGACTTGACTTACCGTTTCAGCAATGGTCAAATTCTGGTGGAATTCTTCGAACTGAGGGCAATCACAAATATTTTTTAAATGGGAAAAATTGTCCACAACATTTATAATCGAACAGCCAACGGATATGGAAATTAGCTTTTGCCACAGACGTCATGATACATTTCAATTCAATATAAAATTGCATAAGAAAATAGTGCTTATATATGAAATGTATTCTATCGTAAAGACATATGGCGGACAATTTGGCTTATTCGAAAAGCAAATAACATTAAACAAATTTAACCATTTTCCCTGCAGTAAAAAGTTTCAAGAATTAGTGAAATCCCCATTCCCAAAATCATTCACGCAGCATATATTTTGTGAACTTATCGTTTGCAGTTGCAACTTATCGTAAATGTAAATCTTTTAATTTATTTTGTTTTTTTAATGAAATGTGAATAATGTTATGCAAAAGTATAATTTCATAATAAAAAATCTGATTTTTTAGGAGAAAATTACCCATTCATACCTTCATGTTTGCTACTTAGTTCGAACCTAAATTTTTTAGAATTTCTCCTTTTCTAAATTTGCCGACCCTTGCTTTATAGCACACTGTCACATAATATGTGAAAGGTATACTTTGCATAAAAACAAAATGGGGCAGTTCTATATCTTCCGTTCTGCTAGGCTGATTAACAAAATTTAACTTGCATTTTTTTCTGTTTTGAAAGTGCGATTTGGGATATATATTAGATTTATATACAATATTTTTCATTTCTCAATGTTAATTGAATGGAGAATATATATTTATTACAATATCTCTATTTTTATTAAACTTACTGGATTCCTTCTTTTTCAGTTCAAAATTTAGGCTCAATCCAAATTAAATTCGCAGCTGTTTCCTGATTTAATTTCAGATTTTGTATTTTTAAGACATTTTTATAAATGTTTCGAAAATTTTGAGTTGTAAACTAAAACAAGTTTTGCCATCATCTTAAAGTAGAAGCATTTCTAGGTATACGTGCAAAAAATCAGAGTTTTTTAGTTGTACGTTAATTTATATATTGGCGCGTTTTGAAATTTAAAATATAAGCGATAATAAAACCAAATATGGTTAACTCACTGTGTTAAAATTATTTGAAAGAATGAACAATGCACCTTTTATTCCTCTTATGCACAGTATAATTGGTTACTATAAATTAAGAATTTCGCAAAGTGGATTGATTATTCATTGCGCAAACTGAAAAAAAGTGTGCCAAGATGAATTTAAAATTTTCTCGGTAAGTATCTCATAAGATTTTACAAAACTTAATATTTAAACGTGATTTGAGGCCTAGACTCGAAACATGGAAAAATGTTTGGTACGCCATTTCTGAAAAAGTCCGATTTTGTTGTCTAAATAACTAAGTTAGAACAATACTGTATATAAAACAATTATATCCTAAGTCTCGCTTTCGAGACTTGAAAAATGCAAGTTAATTTCGTAAATGGGCCGAGTTAGAACGGGAGATACAGAACTGTTCTTTTTGTGCGTGTGTTTGTGTGTGTATGCAAGGTGTACCAATATGAAGTCCGCATTGTGTGCGTTCTTTACACGGATAAGGCGCGCGGTTAAATTCTAAAGTATTTTACTGAAATGCATTTGGAACAGTCATCCGAATACTATTTAAATTCGATGAGTTCACTTAATCGAATTTTATCATTTTAACACACACTACTTTTCATTTTTTTCGAAAATTCCTTCCCCCCCCCTTCACCTACTTTTTCACATTTTATTGTTTATTAGTTTGGGAAATTTTTTGCGAGGTTTTCCCAGTTAATTTTTAGATTTCAGTTGATAATAATTTTAATAATAATTTAATTTTTTGCTTTGTTAATGCGTGTAATGTTTAGGATTTTAATTAACTTACTTTTGTAAGCCCCGCGTTGTATATTTGTGTTGGGCGGGAAGATCGTGTGTGTGCAAAAATGGAAATAAAAGGAATCTAAACAACGCTACAATATCGCGAATCAAACCATAAACAGAGAAACTTAAAACGACCCAGCTTAAGTTATTAAAACATGATTCGGGAGTTTATGTAACGCATTGAGTGGACATCAGCTAAAAAATAAGTTTAATGATACAGAAACTGGTCTTTCCTTAGTTTTAATGATACAGAGACCGTTCTCTTCTTAGTTTTAATGATATAGAAACTGGTTTCTTCTTTCATCTAAAGCCTGCAACAAAATCAGCCTTTAAAGAAAATAGTAAGGGAGTCAAAATTAAAGTAATGTTCACTTCACAGTTTTCTTTCTGATAAATGCTCCTTGAACGAAAACGGTGAAAGTTGCAGTTAATAAAAAGAGGAAACAAACGAGAACACTTTACTAAATGATTATGGAGATAAGAAAACACAATTATACAATTTTTGCTTTCAATAGCTCAGTCAACCACTCGTTTACAATAGGCTGGCATTTTTAATTTCGAGAAGTTAATAATATTTTCTAGAAAGAATTATTTTTAGAAACATTATCGCAAAAAATTGAGAAATATAATCGCACTTGAAGCGTTGAATATGATTTCTCCGGTTTAGAATGAAAAAAAATCGGACACAATTAAAGAAAAAAATTTTTTTAAAGAAATCTGAAAGCTTTGAGATTTTATATTCCGCCTAAAGGGGCATTTTTTCATTTACACACACATACACTTTTCGTGAACATTTGGGATAATATTTTTTTGGGCTAAAAATATTTAAAAACAGCCGATCTTTAGAATTTTAAATAAACAGTGTCGTGCGCTGGAGATAAAAAATGCTTCCCCGTACAGTGCTGCATTGCTCGCTTTGAAATCTTTGAGTTTGTTAATCAAAAATTCGTTAAAGTTTTGCAAAGTATGAAACAGACAATAAAACAAATTCCAATTCGGGCTTCCAGGTTCCCATATTGGAGTGGAGGACTACGTTAGTCCAAATTTGATGTCTCTAGGCACCGATGTGTTTTCACAAGGCGAGAAACATAGATACATTCATGCAGATAATTTATTTAAATTTAATGCAGGACGATAACATTGGGTGGCAGCAATTTAAAAAGCGAAAAGTACATGCATAATGAACCGATTCAAAACACCGTTTCGAGATTAATAGCTCTTCTGACCTAATTATTTCATCAAAAGTAAGTTTTTAGAATCCAGAACAAGAACAACGAAAGTGCCGATGATCTTCTAGAAGCTATAGAGACATTAGGTATTTTTGAAGCAAGAGTGTTGAAAAATGAGCAATGCCTTCCCCGGAAATCGAACCATGGACCTCTTGGTTACGCGCCGAGCGTGCTAACCACTACACCACGAAGGCATGCGAAGAAGGTGGGAGTAATATCTTAATACTCCCCCTTTTAAAGGGCGACTGTGGTTTTGGAGACCCAATATCAAAATGCTGGTGGTGGAGAATCATCATCCACCACCTTTTTAGTTCAGGCGCCAGCGCCAGTGTAGAGACATTAGGTATTTTTGAAGCAAAAGTATTGAAAAATGATCAATGCCTTCGCCGGAAATCGAACCACGGACCTCTCGGTTACGCGTCGAACATGCTGACCATTACACCACGAAGGCATGCAAAGAAGGCGGGAGTAATAAATTATAAAGTAAAAAGATTTTCTTAAAGAATAGACAAATTTTAATTCATTAGGTCTATGCACAGCTGAACAAATATTTGTTAAAAGGTTTTTTACTGAAACAAAGTGTGATAGAATACTGAAAGATAGCAACTTTTATCTTATTTTTATCATGTTGCGAAAGATTTTTTCTTTGTTTGGCCTGAAACAATAAAGATTAGGTTTGGGGAAAAATTGATCTCGATACTCAAACCTTACTAAAAAGATTTAGGAAAACAAATACTATGTTTGTTTCCTAATTTTTTTCACGATTAACCAAGGATTTGCTTCTAAAAGTGGGCTTAGAAGGATTTGCTTCTGAAAGTGGACTTACGTTATTATTTTCGTTTTTAAACTAAGAACCTCACGTCTGCTAAAGCTCATTTGTGCTGATGAAAAGCACATCACTGTTGAGAAAGCTCTGGATGTTTTTAGATTTTTCTTTTTAAACTGAAAGTTGGACATCTTTCTTTATTGCAGGGATAAAAACTGTTTTTATTTAACAGCCATTTTCTTTTATTTTTCGTAATATTTATATTAAGCCTGTTTACTGAGAATACAAAAACTTAATAAACTATGTATGTAAAATTTGTAGATTGCAAGTATTTAGTATTCTCCTGCGCCATAATGTATTCACACTACAGGCCGCATAGGGCAGTGTTCTAAAAGACGCCAGATGCAAAACTGATCAAATTTCGGAATACGACAGTAGTCAGACTCGCATTTGTTGTGAATGGCTTAGTTTACATATTTGGTTTAGATTTGATAATAGAGGTGTCGTGAAAAGAAATGGTTCCACATTACTTAGCATTTGCGTCGGAGACCACGTGTCAGGGAGGGAAAAATAACACAAGCAGTTTGTAAGGTTTATCATAAGTTTTTAACAGTTATCTTTACTTAATGCCACTTTCCTATCCTTTCTATTTTCAGCTTACAATTTCCTACCAGAATGTGTTTCCAGAATCGCGTTTAATGCAAATGAGTAAGAGTAGTATTTAAGTCAAAGTTTCACTGACTTCGCTACAGAGCCAGAGTTTCTGACTAGCACGCGTTTGCCTTTGGGCTACGTCTCTCTCTAAGCTATTGCTACGCTCGGCCGTACTTCAGGCCCTCGATAGCTTCGCCTACTTAATTGCGATTTAGGGGCCAACTAATTAGAACTTTGCTAGCTTGGGTTATATCTTTTTAGCTAAGCATTATTTAAGCTTTAATTCTTATTACTTTAAGATCAAGCCCAAGTGGCGGCTTTTCTGTACGCTCTGAGATAGGAGCCAACTATGGTAATCTTTATTATAAAGGGTAATTAACCCTTTTTGGGCCTTACGTCTCTGTTCACGCACTCAAGCGAATATTCGCTTATCGGTGTAAGAGGTTACCTACATTTAACCGTTAGATAAAAGGGTGGAACCCCAGAAGTTAAATGAATTTATGATGTAATGTTTAGGCGATCGATTAAGCAAATCTTTTGGTGATCCATTTATGATCTTATTTAAGATAACAGCGCAGTTTTATTCATATACGAAATTTGGCCTTATGATTATTTCAGTATAAATCTTTCAAACTGATTTCCATGTGTTAATGAAGTAATATTTTTGGTAATATCCGACTCCTCTTTTCTGCAGTTGATTTCATTTGTCTTGCGGTAAAAATGTGATGCTCTGAGCTGATACGTCATAATGCTAGATTTTTCGTTCTTCAGCGACAACCATATTAATGGTTGTTGCAAAGAATTAATACACAATTTATACAAAGAAGTAATGCACAAATTACAAATTAATACACAAATTAATATAAATTAGTACGCATTACTACACAAAGAATTTCTTTATTTGACGCTCAATTTTGCTACGAACCTCTCATTCTTTTTAAGAACCAAATACAGAAATTTGTATCTTATCAGTCCTTCCTAGCAATAATATAAGAATGAAAACTATTTTTTTGTTTAAATATAGAATCTCGGCAAGAACAGTCGAAGCTAAGCGCAAACGCAATTCCAAGTAAAAAAGTTTGTTAAAAGAGCACAGGAGCAGGAAATAGTTAATAACAAAGACTGTAACGAAAGATGAGGTTACTGAATATAGCGAAGCAACACGAGGGCTAACGACAGGCGTCATCCTGTGCTCCTTGCCACGGACAACTTCGTCAGCCGACTATAGGTGAGACAAGTGGGCATGAGGCAATAACAACAATAACGCGAGGTCTATTGGCTTAAGAAAATGATGTCTCCGTGGAGGCCTTTGCAAGAGAAAGTTGCTCGTATTCACCTTACACGTGTGAAATACTACGAAAATCAACCTTGCAGCCAAATCACCTCCGGCAGCAGTTTTTATTTCTTTTTTATAAACTTTTTTAATCGTTTTATTTTTAAGATGTAAATTCATATTCCTTAATATAAACAAGTGATCTCAACATACTATGTGCAGAAACAGAGGGTTTTAAATCTCTCTCCAAGGGTCCGTGACACTCAGCCGACACAGAATGTTAGTCCACAGGACATTTAGCAGACATGGATATTTAACGGACACTACAACGGAAATTCAACCGATAGGACTTTTAACTGACACGAACATTTAGCCAAAGGGATGTTTATCCGACATGAACATTTAGCCGACAAGACATTTAGCAGATAGGACACTTAGCTTTTAGAGTCATTAGGTTATTTGGAAGCAGGAGTGATGAAAAATGAGCAACGCCTTCGCCGGAAATCGAACCACGGACCTCTCGATTACGTATTGAGCATACTTACCACTAAGGCACCAAGGCATGCCAAGAAGACGGGAGAAATACCTTATATACTCCCCCTTTTAAAGGGCGACTGGGGATTAGGGGCCACAATCGCTAAATCGTGGTGGTGGAGAATCATCATCTACCTCCTTCGGGCGTCACTTGTAGAGACATTGGGTTATTTCGGAAGCAGGAGGAATGAAAAATGAGCAACGCCTTCGCAGGGAATAGAATCACGGACCTCTCAAATACGCACCGATTGTGCTGACCAGTACACCACGAAGGCATGCTAAGAAGGAGGGAGAAATACCTTGTAATTATTTTATATTACTCCCGAAACAACACAAAATAGTGATAGTTTGATTTTGATGACACATTAGCAATGCTAACCAACTTTCTGATGGATCACAAGTGAACAAAATCTTAATCTTAATCGCATATGTATCTTTGCATGCGTGGAATTCTGTTCAAGATTGTCATTGCGTAGCGATGCACACATAAAACAGTATATTCGTGATAAAGCGTAACACATAATTTCCTCTTGGCACGACATGTATGTAAAATGTGCAAGTGATTTATTTTTTTTCTAAATATTTCTGTTTAACTGCTTTTCTATGTCTCCGTATCTTTCGATGAGATATTTTAACACTCATATACCCTTTAAACTTCAAGAACAAGTGTATCATCGACAACAATATGCCACAAAGCATTCATTAAAGTTATTAGTTCTCTCTTTCTAAGTAATTACCAAGCTGGGTTAATAATGCTTTTGCATATAAATCTTTGCTCTCGGCGCTAGTCGACAAGCTTGTAAGAAAACGAAGCGATAAGTCAGGACAACAGACGTATCATCTTACAAGTGCACATATCCATAGTAAAAGAAATATTCCTGAAATATAAATTAGAGGAAAGCCTCGTGTACTGCCGTATAGATTTATTTTTTTCCATTGCCCATCGATTGTTGTATGCAGCGAAATTGAATGCTGAATTCCCCTCCCCCCTTAGATCACTCCAGCGCCCACTGCTAGGGGTCTCGGTAATGTAAAATTCTTGATAATAATATTTTCGCTCAAAGTACTCAAATTTCAATATTTTCGTCTGAAACGCGTAAGGTATTTTAAGTGCTTGCTCAACTCTCATTATTCTAACGGGTTCGTAAATGGCCCAAGATAAGAATTTCACAGGAAAACGGTAGGTGTTTGATTAAAATTGCTATTTCTCTAATGAAAACAAGTTATTTCCCAAAAATGATCTGTAAAACACACGATGATTCTTTAAAGGTTAGGTTCCGAGAAAACGAGATTCAAGTTACAGTATACTTCGGGGCATAATGTGCACTTTTAATACAAAAAATACACTCACGTTTGTGAAAATTGCAACACCATGAAGGACTTACGCGAGTGAGCTGAAATTTTCAGGAAATGTAAAGTAGCGCATGATATGCAAATGATTAGAATTGCAAATCCGTAGCGCATGCGTATGCTGAGCAGCGCCCTCTGAACGGCTGATGGATCCGAATAAATAGACGGCTGTAGCGAGGCGTGTATGGTTATCGGTGGTTATCTGCTAGTGGTAAACGTTAACTCAATCTGTACTTATGCCTCCCCCACGAAAGAGAGCGAGATTTGAACAACTTACAGAGTTTGAACGAGGGAGAATCATCGGCCTTCGTGAAGCTGGATTGTCGTATCGTGCAGTAGCCTCTCGTGTGCAGCGTAACAGCAGCACAGTGATGCGCGTTTGGAAGCAGTGGACGGACGAGTGTCGGACAACTCGGAAATCCGGGAGTGGACCCCGAAATGTGACGTCAGCTCGCGATGATAGACACCTGGTCCGCATGGCGCGGACGGACCGTACAGCTTCCTCTAGACAATTGGCAGCACTGTGGTCAATAGCTACAGGTGTTTCATTGTGTGCTTCATCAATTCGTAGACGTCTGCTGCAGTGTGGACTGCGCGCACGGACTCCTTTATACAGGATCCCCCTAACGCACGACCATCGCCGCCTGCGGCTACAATGGGCCAATCAGCATAGAGACTGGCGTGCTGATTGGCAGCATGTCGTGTTTTCTGACGAATCCCGCTTTAATTTGTGGTACCATGATGGCCGCATTCGTGTCAGACGCTATGCCGGTGAACGCCACCTTCCGGAGTGCATTATCGAACGCCACAGTGGACGAACACCCGGAGTTATGGTCTGGGGCGCCATAGCATATCATAGACGATCTCAATTGCTACGAATTGTGGGCAATCTGAACAGCAACCGGTATATCCGTGAAGTTCTACAGCCCGAAGCTGTTCCCTTCCTTCAAAGCTTGCCAGGCGCTGTATTTCAACAGGACAATGCCCGCCCTCATACTGCTCGGATTGTTAAATCCTTCTTTGCAGCGCAGCAGGTACAGCTTCTTCCTTGGCCTGCGTGTTCCCCGGATATGTCGCCAATTGAACATGTGTGGGATGTCATTGGTCGGCGTCTTGCTCGTGATCCTCGTCCTGTTGCGTCTGCAGACGAACTTTGGGTACGCGTACAAACGATATGGAATGCTCTTCCTCAGTCAGACATTCAAACTTTGTTTGACTCCATGCCACGTCGTGTAGCAGCACTTATTGCGGCGCGTGGTGGCCACACAAAATACTGATTCTGATCTCTTGTTCTTGTTTGTTTGCTTTGAACATTTAATCATTTATTTGTACCACTACCACTCAACTGTGTATTAAATTGCATTCAATTATGACGATTCCTTCTTGGTGTTGCAATTTTCACAAACCTGAGTGTAGTATCGAAATCTACGGGTGAGCGTTGTATGCCGGGTATAAAAATGATAGCTTAAAAATAAGGAAAAAATTAGATTTTTACATGCACCCAATTACTGCTTATTTAAAAGAAATGACATATTTTACGAAATGAAACATTTTTATTATCGGGTAATATGAAGAATTCTTCATATTCGTCTCCCGTTATGTCTTGAGGCGTATCACCGAATTTTGTTAAGACTGTAAAAACAGAAAAGTGTATACCAACACTTAAAGTCCATCAGGAATTTTGAACATATACTACTATGCTGCTGTTAAAATTTTTGCAATTTTGCTGTTGAATCATATATGGCTTTAGGTGCGAAGAAAATAATGCTGAATAATGAAGCTACAAAGGGGAAAAATGGGTTAGTAGGAGAGATTATAACAGTAGACTGGTAGACTCTGAGCTCAGCAACAGCGTAAAAACCTTAACAAAAAAAAAAACTTATAGGCGATCGTTAAAATCTGAAAACTTTCACATTTTTTTAATAAATATTTATTACATATTATTAATAAAATTGTGAATAAAGAAATTTCGTAAGGATAATCCTCAGTAAAAGCTGTTTTTTAGTCCAAAGGGATTTAGTCCCGAAGGACTATTACTTTCGTTTTGCGATTTTGCGTGGATTCACTCTGAATGCCCGATTCACTTTTCAAATTGTTGCCACTAAATGTTATCGCTCTGCATTAAAGTTTAAAAAATGAAAAATCTGCATAAATGTATGCATGTTTTTCGCATTGTGATAAAACCTAGAGCCATCGAATTTTGAATGACGTAATCCTACTGCGAATATGGGCATCTGGAAGCCCTAATTTTGAATTTGAAATTTGCTTTATTATCGATTTTATGTTTTGTAACATTTCAACGAATTTCTGATTAACAAACTAAATGATTTCAAAGCGAGCAATGGCAACACTGTACGGAAAAAGAAAAACATTTTTATCTCCAGCGCACGAGACTTACGGAAATTCTAAAGATATGTTCATTTTAAAATGATTTTGCGATATTGATTTTGAACTGAATTTTATGGTTTGAGTACGTAGTACATGATATTTAATAAAAAAAGGTAGCACACGAAACGTTAAAAAAACGCGCCTTTGGACGTAATTTAAAATCTGAAATCTTTCAGATTTTTTTAAATTTATTTTTTCTTTTTGAAGAAAAATTTAAGAATTAAAAATTCCTTCTTCTCCCACAATTTTGAATGTTTTTGCTCTAAATTTTTTTTATTAATATTTGCATTAAACCTCAATGTTCTTACGTTTTTCACAGGAGTACGCACAGCATTGAAAACATATTAAAGGTACATTTTGGAAACGCTATGTAGTAAATTATACGAGGTTTACATTTCATATGTTACAGAAAGTTTTAGTTGAAATAGTTTTTCCTCGGGTGTATCATTGTTCTTCTGTTAATTTCAAACAATATTCATTCACCGTGTATTTTGGCGACTTTAGCTTATTTTATGCAGTTTACACCAATAATTGGAATTTATATATTATCATCAGATTTTTCTAAAAATAATTAGTTTTTTCATTTCATGGTAAGAAAGGTATTTCTTGAAAAATTTACATTTAATATGATTTTTTTCAAAACATGATTTTTCGCTATTGCCTACATGTTATTTTAAAAATGATTAATGGTAGGTACTTAAAGTATGTCCTTTTATGTATGGATTATCTTTAATTTTTTTCATATCTAATAAAATTTTATATATTAGAAATTTTATACATGAAGTTATTTAAGACTGCTTTAGTAAAATCTATATTATTAAAATCTGTGCGCATCTGTTTTTTTGGGCCATTATCTCCTCCGGCACGGTGGGGAGTTGAATTTCGAGAGAGATACCCCCTGGACTCCCAAATTTCGTGGAAAGCCATTTCGGCCATTTTCATCTTCGTACAACATAATTAGTTGAGATATTAATTAAAAACTCTGAAAACGCTAATTTTCGCACTCATTTTTCCGAGTGACAACAGTCTCGCGCATTGGAGATAAAAATGCTTTATTTCTAAAAGTATTGATCCTACTTGCTTCCAAATCGTAGAGTTTGTTAATCAAAAATTGGTAAGTTTTGTAAATATGAAATAAAAATAGCATTGGCAAACGTAAAACATATTATTTTTATACAAGTCATATTCTGACGTTGAAGAAAGCACGCATTTTCATGAGACCTCAATATAAGTCGAAAACTGTTCATTAATATAGTTCGACCGCCTCACCCGCGCCCATGAGTGCAAACACGCATGCGCCATTCTGACCGAATTATTCACAAAATAGGGTGGAAAGAAGAGTACTTTTTTCCCCTCCAGCTTATCTCTTTCCGGAGAAAAGAAGATTTTCACCTGAGCTTTCACGTCGCAGCAAATAATAACGCCCCTTTCGGAAGAGTCTATGTGTTTTGGCAGAATGCCAGCCAGGGTTGCGTTTGAAACGGTCGAACTACATCGGCATTTTAAATAAATAGCTGCTGTTGGAAATTTTTTTGCTTCGTGTTAGTATAATTGACACGATATATCAACGCCACATTAACGTTTTTAGTAATATTGAGAAAATTTTGTTACATTACATTAAATTTAAATCATGACGTCATGCGTATTAACCTGAAGTGTCATTTTTTTTTTTTTTTTTTTTTTGCTTTGGCAATAAAAATATTTTTTACGAATTGGTTGTTGTTTGTAAAGAATGAACTAATTTCTTTCATACTGAAATGTTTTCATACATTTGTTTTTTAGGGGTACATAGAACTTACAAATTTTGCTTTGTTTACAGTCCGCTCATGTAGCGGGCTTGCCCGCTAATACTTTTCAATATTTAATTCCAAACAAAATGCGGAACTAGTTGTGAAATCTTTAGATTTTAGTTCAAACAGAGTTTTAAGTTAAAGTTACGTAATAAATGTGGGATTAAAATAATCAACAGAATTTTTTTAATCGTGCTCCCAAGGTGGACGCCTGGTGTGAATACCTAAAAATATACCTTAGAAAACAGATTAAATTATAAATTTGTCTGTGATAGCATGACTGTTCCGGTTTACAACTCACAAACAGCTACTTCATCCAGTCAAGAGTCAACAGTAAAATGTTGACAGACATTGCTTTTACAATAAATATGTTATGTTCCCTCATAGTACCGTATTCGAAGATATTTAGGAATTCAAAACATAGAACACTGTTAAATAATCCCTAATGTTATAAATGTCGTGTTTCGTATTTCAACAAGTAGTATAAAAGTTATGAGCGTGCTTGCTAATCAGTGGAAAGATAGTAAAAAGGATTAAATAACCAATTTCTTGACTTGAAATATCTTTAAAAAAAATAATAAAGGGAATTATAAAATTATTACCTACTAAAGTGTATCTAACTGAAAAAAAACCTCTGAAAAAATTTACCAAAACGATATCGAATAAATCATAAGAAAAAAAAATGAAAGTTTTCATATTTTAACCATCGCCCAAAAGGGTTTGTTAAGGTATTTTACTCTTTCGTTGAGTTCACAGTCTACCAGTCTGTTATTACGCACACTCCTAACCCATTTTATTTGTCTTTTTAGCTTTACTATAAAGCAACATATTCTTAGGGACGCACCCGTCGTATGTAAAAGTTTTATGACTTAAAATAAATGCTTTCCATGTGAGATCTAAATAAATGATTTAGTTATTTTTGGTCAAAAAGAAAGTCAAACTCATTTCGTAAAAGCTTCTAAGAATATAATTAGGATTATTAACAAATTAGAGAAACAATTTTTTATACAACTATTGCTGTTATTAACTAAAACGTTACACTATGTTTGGCAAATTCCTGTGCCATTCATAAAACGAATCTTTCATTTTCCGAACAGCTGCAAGCATGTTTACTTCCTTTTAAGAAGTAAAAGAAGTATTCTTTTTATTACACTCATGTCCATAAATTAAGGATAATGCAAAATCAGGCAAAGGAAGAGTTAGAAGCAAAACAAATTTGACTTTTTTGTAAAGCTTATTTATTAAATAAAAGGTAAAGAGCAAAAAAAGATGATGCT
>KK115573.1:1245849-1268889 GCA_000611955.2 Stegodyphus mimosarum
ATTGCCAAAAACAAGCGGGGTTGCATGTCGACGTCTGGAAAATCCGTTTTTTAAAAGCCTTAAGCACCAAAGCTCCTTGAATGATACATCAGGTAATTTAGTAGGAATGTAAGCGAACGGACGTGAGTGAATGAATGTGAGTGAAAGGTGAGCCTTGACACCCGTTTCTTGTTCCATTTTTTCCAGGAAATTAACAATGGATTTTGACAGGTGGCTGCTTGCTTTGTCTTGATAAAATTCTACTGACTGATAGTTCTGTGGATAAAGAGAAGGTGGGTCACATTTGAGAACTAAGTAAAAATATTTGTTCCTGATAATATGTGGAGTTGATCTTAAAATTTTTTCCACTCTCTTTATTTTTAATTTGCCGTTACATGAAAAACCAGCAACAATCATAAATTCCTTTGAAAAACTTTAGATTCTTTGAACCATGTTTTAAGATTTCTTTATCCTCTTTGATGATAATAAATGGATCTCATTTTATTGCAGTTATTTAAAAACACCAAGATTCATCTATTGTGACAACATTTTTTTCAATTTTTATCCGGATAAATGTTTTTCATAAAGAATTCTGAGAACGTTCTACACTCGGCGATGTGTTGTGGAGAAAGACTATATTCATTATGTTTATTCCCCTTTTTCAGACTCGAATCAGCTTTAATCACTTTGCTTACAACTGCCAATGAACATTTTAATGATTTTGAAATTGACCTTTGACTCGGCATATTTTCTTTAACATTAAAGATCTTACCTTTGCAACATCCGAAGCAGTCCTTTTTTTCCTTCGATATGTAATCAGAATAATACTCCCACTTGAAGCCAAACTATCGTCTTCTTTTCCTTTCTTATTCACAATATTACCTACTGTAGAGTTAGATATCGAAAACCCATGGCTTTCACAGCTTTTTCAAATAACTTTGTTGAGTCATTAGGATTTTTGAAAAAGAAGATGTGAGAAATGAGCAATGCAACTATAGACCTCTCGAATACGCGCCAGGTGTGCTGATCATTACACCACGAAGGCATGCTGAAAGGCGAGAGAAATACCTTATTATACTCCTCCGTTTTAAAAGGCGACTGTGGATTAAGGGACCCAATCGCCAAATTCTGGTAGTCGAGATTCATCATCCACCAGCTTTTTTTTTAGTTCGGGCGCCACTGTAGAGACATTAGGAGTTTTGAAGCAGGGGATAGGAAAAATGAGCAATGCCCTCACTGGGACTCGAACCACGGACCTCGCCAATACGCACCGAGTGGGTCAGCATGAAGACATGCTAAGAAGGCGGGAGAAATACCTTATAACTTGATACGACTAATTTGTATTTGAATAATTTGTTTTTTGAATTTTATATTGTATAACAAATAGCTGTGAAATGTTTAATGATTTCATGTCAGGGCTGTAAGCGACTCATTTCAAATGAACGTAGATCACTATATAGGAAGAAAAATTCCACCCCCCATACATATAGCGATCTGTTTTCGCTTGAAACTTATCAGAGAATTACACGAATTTGATGTTATGAACAAATCTAGCGTTGAGCAAATTAAACACAATATGATATAGTGCTGTTATTACAAATTCATTTTTGTTTTCAGAAAGCTTTACTTTTCGTTAGGGTTTCCGCCAACTAGTAAAAGTTTGCACCAAGTTTATTTTGGGTACCTTTAACAAAAAGGTATTTATTGGTGCAAATGTAGAACATTTGGTTATGTAGACATTTAAGGAAATTATAATATTTCCACAGAGATTTCAAAAGATATATTTTGCATCTTTCAGGAAGATTAAATTCGACATATTTTACAAAAAAGGTATCTATTGGTGTAAAAGTAGAACATGTGGTTATATTTATAAGGTATTTCTTCCACCTTCTTACCATGCTTTCGTGGTGTAGTGGGCAACACACTCGGCCTGTATTAGAGAGGTATGTGGTTCGAGTCCTGACGAGGGCAGTGTTCATTTTTCATCTCTCCTCCTTTAAAAAAATACCTAATGTCGTTACAGTGGCGCTCGAACCCAAAACGGTGGTAGATGATGATTCTCCATGACCAGGATTTAGCGATTAGGTCCCCTAATCCTCAGTCGACCTTTAAATGTGGGAATATATAAGGTATTTCTCCCACCTTCTTAGTATACCTTCATGGTGTAGTTGTCAGCAAACTCGGCCCGTATTCGGGAGATCCGTAGTTCGAGTCCCGGCGAGGTCAGTGTTCATTTTTCATCTCTCCTGCTTTCAAAAAGTACCTAATGTATCAACATTGTTATAACAGTAAACGACATTTAAGGAAATTGTAATATTTCAACAGGCATTTCAAAAGAGATGTTCTGCATCCTTCAAGAAGATTAAATTCCCCATACTTTACAACAAGGTATCTATTGTTATAAATGTAGAACATTGGGTTATGTTATTACAGTAAAAGACATTTAAGGAAATTATAATATTTCCACAGACGTTCCAAAAGTAATGTTCTGCATCTTTCAGGAAAATAAAATTCTCCGTATTTTAACTTTTTTTTAGTATCTAAACATCATTTTGAATTTAATCACTATAAATGTTTGCATCATTTTTCAAATTGTTGCCACCAGTTATTAATCTCTATATTATGCTTAAAGAAACTAAGTAATGAAGAATCTACATGAATGTATTAGTTTCTTATATTATGAAAAGATAACACTACTCTCATCAAATTGCTTGCAACTCCACAAAAACATCGGCGCCTGGTTGGCAGAATTTGGAATTTCGGAATTGTGTTATTACTTATTTCATATAACGTAAAACTTTAACAAATTTTTGATTAAAAAACTCAACAAATTCAAAGCGAGTAATGGAAACACTATACGAAATGAAACATTTTTACCTCCAGCGCACGAGACTTTCTATAGGAAATTCTAAATCCATACTGTTTTAAAATATTTTAGCCCAAATTGTCTAGAAACGTGTATGTGTGTGTAAATGAAAAAATGACCCTTTTGGCGTAATATAAAATCTCAAAACTTTCAGATTTTTATTATTATTATAACATTTAGTACTAAAAATTAATTATTAATGTTGTGCTTTCATCGTTTTATTGCTTCAGATTTCATCAACCTTATTTCATGTTTAAAATACCAATAGAACATTTCGTATGAATGTATTGTAAGGTTTTAGTTAAACTAACAAAGTTTTATTTTAATTTAAATCTTTCTATCTCTTCTCACGTTTCAACTTCCCGTCAGAAGAAGCGCGCGTTTTCAGCTTTATGTTAATTTGAAGTGGAGCCAACGACTATTTAAACGAGAGGTAGAAACCTCTCAGTTGTGAGAGAGCTTTTAGTCTCAAATCACGGTCATTCTATTCGACGTTCGCCTGACCAGCTAGCAGTTAAATTCTAAGCCATAGTGCTTGCTACGTTATTGCTTATTGAAATAAATCCAAGTGAGCTAGTATTAGTAAATCTTGCTACGCAGCATTTAGTTAAAGGCCAACTCCGCGTATAGCTCTGTGAACAAAGAGTAATTTAATTTCTATTTAGCTTTAGTTTTAAATTTACCTGATTGTTCATTTTAGACCCAAGTGTGGTCTTTTACTTTCTGTATCCCTCCCGAGTTGGGAAGTGGTTGTAAATAATATTGATTTAATAAAAGCGGATTTTAAATCCCTTTCACGTGAAGTCATTCTACCACTTAAGCACAGTATCTACAACCAGAACATAGCAGCATTCAGCTCCCTGTTCCAAATAAGGACTTTAAGGAGTTTCACAAAGATGTTTGCCAAGGATATGCACCGAACACTGACAGTATCTTTTTTAAAATCAAGGTTAGGAGGGTTAGGAGTTCAACACAATAACTTATCATTATTGCTTAATAAAGACTGTAAAAAATTAATTAGCTTCATGTTATAATTATATCCCCAAACGAATTTCAATTAATTGTTTTTTTGTTCTCAGCGTTCGTTTAAAACTATTCTACTGTTCTTTGGTTGAAACAATGTAAACCAATTGCATATGCCTCGTATTTGATTTCCAAAAATATTTGAAAAATCTGCTTAATTCTTAGATTACATTCTTTTATTAAGAATTAATTTAAATGCTAATATACCCCAATTTTATAAACCTTGGCTTACATTACCTTAGATTAAATTTGTCAAACTTTCTTCCAGGAAATAACCTATTTATTTCACATTAGAAGGTAATCTGAAATATAATAGCCTCTTGTGCAACTCTCTGTGTTATAATTGATTATAGAAAAAAATCACATTTTAATGAAAAGAAATAAAATTTTACATGAATCTGCCAGGACTACTGGTCCTTTTCCTTCTATTTGATTTTGCAAACATAATTGGAGTCCTGAATAAGATCAGGAAGCTTACTCAAAGCTATGTTCGTATGTACGTGGAACATACAACACAAATAAGAAGGGGTTAACTTTACCCTTTATTTCTCACAGCGTACAGGCGCCCCCGCACTTCGGGATTCAAAGCCCAATACTTTCGGGCTATAATGTAGGAATTAAGAAAATAAACTAACTTGACTAAATAAGATCTTAGAGAATACTAACGCGAAGATTGGACTGTTACTACTACATATGTAGTGAGCAGAATGCAAAGACTGCAATACGTCTTGAAATATCAGCGAGAACTAAGCTCTGGCCTTAAAGGCAGACAACGAAAATCACACGCGTGGTAAAGGCCGCGAGAAATCTCTCTTTTCTGTTCTCTCTTGGCTAAATGCCATGTCTTAAATATTTGCAACCTTATTTGCATAGATTAAATCTATTCGCGCTTATTTTGGCCGGAAATGGAAAATAAGAGAAGAACGTAAAGGTTTAAAATAAAATAAACGTTAGTAAAACTTAAAATCCTTACAAATCGTCCCTTATTTATCGTTCTATACCTCTTAAACTACGTTTTGCTATTTGTGTGGTAAATACAGTTATAGATATAAAAATGTTCCAGTTACCAAAATAGAGGTAGGTGATATATAAGGAGTAAGGCTATAAGCTTTAAAATATAAGGTATTTATTTAATTTCTCTGCAATTTGGTTTCTTTGATTATACTACCAAACTTAATACCGAATGAATCTAATTTTAATACTGCAATATACGTAAAGTGTGCCTTCTCTTCCTATTAACTGCAGTTTCAAAAGTATACTTACAATTAAAAAAATTAAATCTTATTATGGGCGAATCAGTTTTTTGTTCTTCCTAAGAAGCGGTAGCCCAAAAGGACTGTTACTCCCAAAGCGGAATTTTGTGGCGTTTCATTATAAATTACTTTTTAAATTGTTGCCAGCAAATATTATCGCTTTTTATTATGTTCACAGAAAGTAAATAGTAAAGAATATGCATGAATGTATGTATACTTCTCGCATTGAGGAAAAACTACGGTATCTAGAGAACTCAAATTTTGAATACCGTAATCTTCCATTCAAACATGGGCACCTGGAAGTCCTCATTTTGAACTTCGTATTTGTTTGTTTTATTAACTGTTTGACATTTTCTAGAACTTTAAGGAATTTTCGATTAACAAACTCAACGATTTCTAAGCGAACAGTAGCAAGACTCTATGGAAAACAATTTTATCTCCAACGCGCGAGACTGTCTATCGGAAATTCTAAAGATACACTATTTTTTAAATTTTTTGTGATATTTCTGCTGAATTCAATGTTATAGTTTAAGTGCAAAGACCATGACATTTAAAAAATAAACGTAATACACAAAACGTTAAGAAAAAAGGTCTCTTTTGAGTTAATATAAAAATTGAAGGTTTTCTGATTTTCAACACAAGGGGCAATTCGATCAAGAAGGCTACTAATTTCGTTTTGGAATTTTGCTTTGGCTCACTATAAACGGCGTTTCATTTCAGATTGTTGCCACCAAACATTAGAGCGCTGCATTATATTTAAAGAAATTAAATAATGAAGAATCTGTATGAATGTATGTATGTTTCTCTCACTGTGAAAACAACGGTATCTAGATACGTAAAATTTTGTGTAACGTAGTCCTCCACTCGAATATGGCCATCTGGAACCCTCCACTCGAATATGGCCTTTGGAATTTGTTTTATTATCTATTTCATATTTTGTGAAACTTAAAAAGAATTCTTTCCAGCACGCAAGACTGGAAATTTTAAAGACATGCTCTTTTCAAATTATTTTATGATAAATTGAACTGTTGAATTGAATGTTATGATTTAAGTGCGAAGAATGTGATATTTAATAAATAAAGGTAACACTCGAAACATTCAAAATGCCCGTTTAGACTTAATATGAAATCTGAAAGCTTTTGAATTTTATTATTATTATTATTATTTTAACTTTCTCTATCTGTAAAAGTTTTCTTGTTTTGTCAAATGATTCAAATGCCACTTCTTATTAAGAGAGTTAAAATTTTAACATCTTTAAAAGCTCTGCGTAACTTCTTTTTTATATTTCCATGGCATCAAATACAGTTTTTGAGTAAAATGGTTTCATAAACCCATGAATTTATATACATTGTAAAGTTTATCCTAAGTTTTTAAAAGTTATCTTTAGTTAAGCTACTTTCCTATCCTTTCTATTTTCAGCTTACAATTTCCTACCAGAATGTGTTTTCAGAATCACGTTTAATGCAAATGAGTAAGAGTAGTATTTAAATCGAAGTTTCAGTGACTTCGTTAGAGAGCTAGAGTTTCTGACTAGCGCGCGTTTGCTTTTCGGCTACGTCTCTCTCTAAGCTATTACTACGCTCGGCCGTACTTCAGGCCCTTGATAGCTTCGCCTACTTAACTGAGATTTAGAGGCTAAGTACTTAGAATCTTGATAGCTTCGGCTATATCTTTTTAGTTAAGCATTACCTAAGCTTTAGTTCTTATCATGTTGAGTTCTCAAGCCCAAGTGGAGGCTTTGCTGTACGCTCCGAGATAGGAGCCGACTGTGTTAAATCTTATTTTGATAAATAAAGGGTAATTAACCCTTCTTACGTCTCTGTTCATACACTCAAGCGATTATTCGCTAATCGGTGTAAAAGGTTCCCCACATTTAACTGTTAAATAAAATGGGGGAACCCCACAATATGTATATAGGAATACACTCTGGTGTAAAACTCGATGTTCATATTCAAATCCTCAACTCAAATGCTACTGTTAGCCGAATTTTCAAACATAAAGCAGCTAAAAATACAATTCCTTTTGTCATTAAATTGCAACTAGTGTAAATATCTTCGACTAGTATTCACTTTAATTTTTAATATTCGATTTTTCTGTGTATAATTATGTCACTTCTATTAAACTCTAATCATTTACTAAATTAATAATAAATGTAATTAAGTATAACAAATCATTGCATTTAAAAAAACTTTTAAATCAATAAAATAAGCTCCATGATTACTGTATTCAAAAAAAGGAAATAGAGAAAGCATTTGAAAAACATACTTTAATTTTGTCTGGATGGTGCCTTTTGTATATTTGCGTCTGTATTTCATGATTAAATTCAAAACTAGTTGAAAACATGCTGATGATATTTTGCGCATTTCTTTTTATTGAACGTTGAATTGAAAAGGATTTTCTTTCCCAAGCCTATTTGCGGAGCTTCTTAAAGTCTGATTTCCTGATCATTTGATTAAGATTTTGCTTCATTTTAAATTTATATGATAAAAATAAACTGTTTCAATTACCTTAGGAGAAGAAAATGTTCCAACTTATTTTATATTTCATGCTATACCAGAAATAAATTTTTTAGCTGAAAGGAAAGAGGGATTAAAATGAAATTAAAATGGAGGTTTTGATAATTTTTTATTCTTTTTTAGTTCTTTGTAAGAAGTAAAGAGTAGCATTGTAATCGCGAAAGATTTTGGGTATCATATTTCAACTAAAACATCCATTCTGACCGCTCCCAAAACCATTTGAATGATGCTTTTGCCTGATATCTGTGAGTAAGGATTGAATAAAAGGTGGTTTTGCCCAGAACGGTTTTCAAAATGGGATTAAAATAGATTCAGAACAGATTTTTTTTTCTTGACGTCCATACGTACGTACATACGTATATATATATATATCTCGCATACCTCAAGAACGAGTAGCCTCAGAACGTTGAAATTTTGTGTATGTTTTTATAACATGCAGTTGTGCACCTCCCTCTTTCATTGCAATCGGCTGCACCAATCATATATAAATGTGCATATATGTAGTGTTTCCGAAGCACAGTCGCGATGGAGTAGCACAGAGTGGTAAGACTAGAGGAAAGAGTTGATACCAAACTAAATTCAGCCAATTACCATCTTTATTTATAGGCACACTAGAATAATTCCTTATAGAAAATATACTCTTTATCACAGCAATTGCGATAATGTCTTATATGCACAGATAAAAAGATGCGATGTCATTTCAGGAAAATAAGTAGCAGCATGAAAATGAAACGTGTTGCCAGCAGGAAGGCGTATGCGCAAGAGAACGCAGCAGTTTAAAGAAAGATGGGAGGAAGTTAGTGGTTTCCGTTAGAGTTAATGAAAGTTTTGGTTTACAGTTGTTTCATTGAGCAGGAGGCATCTGCATTAAAATGTTACGTAATTTCGAATGAACTCGAATTTGGGAGAAAAGAGGAATTCAGGGGGAGAGCACCAAATTTAGAATGTTAATTTTGAAGTTGCGAATAAATTTTCAAAGCATCTATCATATTTTATTATATCGTATCTATCTATATATATATATGTATATGTATTCTCCTTTTGTTACCTGGCTCTGAGAGTTTAGTTTTTTTATTCTTTTATGGTGGTAAATTCCACATTTTTTGATTTAAAAGTGGTTGAATTATGTGGCTTTTATGTTCCGTTTAAGGTTTTTATGCCTTTAGTTAATCTGCATGCAGTATTTGTAGAATTATCAAAAATTTAATGTTTAAGTGGCGGGTTAAGCCTAACGAATTTGTTAACATTTGAAACTCAGCAAAATAGTGAATTAAGTCAGCTTTTGTACCTGTATTGTTTGGCGAGTGGGACCAAAAGTAAATTTTCGGTTTTGTGTACGAAAAAAGCTGTCTTTTTGCCCGTTGGCCGAAATATTTGTTTTTGCGTAGATACTCTAATTTTAATTGTAAAAATGATTTCTTTAAATGTTTTAACTGTATTTGGTGTTTTATGTTTTTCTGAATTTTGCAAATTTTAACGAAGATGCTTTGAGTTTTTATGTATTTTTGCTTTGCCGCAAATTAAGAAATCAAATGTTTGAATAAAAAATACAGTCGAATCCGGATAATTGAACCACCGGATAATCGGATCAATCGCTTTTTCGGACCGAATTCTAAAGAATCGAAACAAATCCTATGTACATAAGCCTAATATTATTCGCTTTATTGGACCAAAATTCCGTTTAATCGGACCAAAAAACGTGAGAGCGAATGAGAAACAGAAGCCACAAGTCGGCCGCTTACAGCGGATGTACAGATGGTGCGCGACACATGAGAGGATCTGTAGCTGCGCTCCCCAGGAGAATGCTTTATCAAAGGTCAGGAATTCCTTAAAGTGCATGACAAGAGCAAGCAGTCGGAGCGAACACGCGCACCATTTTCTTTGACCTTTCTTAAAACAGAGCCACCAGTAGCCGCCAGCGAGGTTATTGGTCCCACTGCGTATCCGATTTTCGAGGAAATGAACAGCTCGCTGCTTAGCCTCGCTGCTTTAAAGGACTTAGGATGGACAGCTTACCAGTTGTGTATCGTGCGAACAGAAATGTGTGGGTGACCTCTGAACTTTCTAAAGAATGACTGAAGGACAGTGACAGAGAGCTACAACGCCAGTCGAGAAAAGCGATGCTTCTTCTTGACAATTGTGCAGCACATCCTCATTTAGATTGCTTGAAGAACATCCAGCTGGAATTTCTACCTCCTACGACCACAGCTTTGGACCAGCCAATGGACATGGGCATCATAAAAATTTTGAAGACCCTTTATGGTGCAAGGTTGGTTAATCACCTCCTTGAAGCAATTGAAGAAAGTTAGCTGACCTCATCGTCAAAAGCCAGCAAAATCAGTGGAAAGGTCAACATCTTACAAGCAGTTACATTTGTGGCCGACAGCTGGCGAAAAGTAAGCAATGAGACAATTCAGAACTGTTTTTCTCACTGTAGCTAGTATTTTTCTCGAAGCTAATCGCTTCATCCTTAGTAATAATTTTTAAATTTCGCTTCCGTTAGTATATATTAATTATTGCTGCTATGGCTCAAGTCAGTATACAGTAACTGTTTATTCTCCGTATGTGTTGATTAAATAAAGAAACTTACGAAGCTTACCGCATAAATAGCTGAATTCATGTGCACAGTTATATGTTCTCAGTGTGTTTCATTTAAAACAGCTCATACGAAACAAACATTAAGTTTACCGTACAACATTCAGTTAACCGTAACATAAACAAACGTTTAGTTTACCTTATGAGCTACTAACAGTATTTAAGCATTGCAATGAAGGCTATAGTATAGTGCATGTTCTCAGAAGCAAGTAATACAGCGCTGCCGCAATTCAGCTTTGTTAATATTTCATAAACCGGAATTATCATTTAATGCAAATTTTTTATGCTTTTGCCTAATAAACTGTGTAAAACTGTATAATTTTTAAGCTCTAATTGTTAAGAGAATATGCTTTTAGGAAATGTAGAAATATTTAAAATAAGGGATTCACATTAATTATCTAATGAAACAAATTATACATTTTATATATATATATATATAATATACTTGCTTAAATATATTGATATAATTATTTAAATATATTAAAGCTTTGCAGTGTAAGAGAGGTATTTTGAATTTACAGCTTAAAAATTTCATAAAATTGTAAATTTGTCAATGGAGAAATAATGGTGACAGCGAATGCTTGTACTGTACCTGTACACTGCGCAAAAAAAAATGGGACAGTTCTATATCTACCGTTCTACTGGACCGACCGACGAAACTCAAGTTTCATTTTTCATGGCTCGAAGGCGCGACTTAGGATATCTATTAGATTTATATATAGCAGTGTTAAAATATGGGTATTTTGACACAAAATCGGACTTTTTCTGAAATGACATGCCAATTGTTTTCAATATTTCGATTCTACGACTCAAATTATGCCAAACTTCCAAGTTTTGTAAAACTCGCACGAGTAGTTTTCAAAAAATTAGCTCTCAAAATTTTAGCTCCTCAATGTTAATTCAATTTAGTATGTATTTATTAATATCTCTTTTTTTATGATTTATTTTTAAAATTTGTATTTTTAAATAATTTTTAAAAACTTTTCAAAAACAATTTTGAATTATAACCTATAAAATTTTTACAATCAATATAAAGTAGAAGTAGTTCTAAGCATACCTGCAAAATATTAGAGCTTTTTGTTCAAAATTTCCGAAAATATGCGTGAATTTATATATTGGCGCGTTTCGAAATTTGGCATAAATTTTGTGATAATAACGAAAATGTGGTTTACTCACTTTGTTAAAATTATTTGAAAGTAGAAGGATGGTGACTTTTTTTCTTCTCATCCGCAATGTAAAAAGGCAGGAACGATGTGACATTTGCTCTGCACAATGGAAGGGAAGGAAAATAGGTTGCACATATTAAGAAGATCGCCCAATAAATTATTCTTGGCTCAAACTGAAAAAAAATTCGCCAAGTTAAATGTTTCAATTTCTCCTTAAATTTCGCACCAAATTTTACAAAATGTAATATTTAGGTATAATTTGAGTCGTAGAATCGAAATATGGAAAACAACTGGTATGTTATTTCAGAAAAAGTTCGATTTTGTGTCAAATTACCTATATTAGAACAAAGCTATATATAAATCTAATATTTATCCTAAGTTGCACTTTCGAGACATGGAAAACGCAATTTGAATTTCGTCAATCGGCCCAGTATAACGAGAGATATAGAAGTGTCCCCCCTTTTTTTTCGCAGTGTACCTACTTACAAAGAAAAAGATTTGCTGAATTAGCGCTTTTATTAAAATAAAATCTGTGTTAATGAACGTTATTTTCCTAAAGCTTAATATAACATTCCAGCAGAAGAAAGGAAGATGTATCAAATCCTTTCTTTATTTGGCGCAAGAAATACAGAGGGTGTTTATACAAATTTCTAGAATGATTTTGATAGAGATATAAAATAAGCAAATAGTTTGGAATAAAAATTTCCGGCCACTGCTCGTTATTTGAAATAAGAAATATTGTCTGCTATTTTTAAATTTATTCTTCTTATAAAGTTTCGCATGTAAACAAGCTGTGGATTAAAAGAATATGATTTTGCTCATTCTGAAGAGAAGTATTCCTATTCCACAATTCAAAACCGTTGTGATACGCATTCTATTAAAATTTCAACTTTTAAAATAAGCGGCATTATTAATCGGAAAGGGAGTTACTATGAAGCATTACATCTATATCGAAAGAAGATTCCAAATGGATATCCGAAATAAGCGCTTCCTATTTCTACTATTCCTGCAAGTTTAATCGCTGGTAACCGAAAAATATTCAAAGACGCTGAAATCAATTACATATCGTTAAATACATTTGTAGGAAAACTAAATAATACAATAAACCAAAATTTACAACTTAATATGTAAGGTTTTAGTTAAACTAACCAAGTTTTATTTTAATTTAAATCTTTCTATCTCTTCTCTGTTTCAACTTCCCGTCAGAAGAAGCGCGCGTTTTCAGCTTATGATAATTTTGAAGTACAGCCAAGTACTATTTAAACCAGAGGTAGAAACCTCTCAGTGTGAGAGAGCTTTAGTCTCAGATCACGGTCATTCTGCTCGACGTTCGCCTGACCAGCTAGCAGCTAAAATTATAAGCCATAGTGCTTACTACGTGATTGCATATTGAAATAAATTGAAGTGCGCTAGTATTAGTACTTCTTGCTACGCACCAGTTAGTTAAGAGGCCAAACTCCGCGATTTGCTCTGCGAGCAAAGTTTAATTTAATTTCTATCTTAGTTTTAGTATCAAAATTATTTGATTGTTAAGTTAGGCCCAAGTGTGGTCTTTTATTTTCTGTATCCCTCCCGAGTTGGGAAGTGTGTAAATAATAGTGATTTAATAAAAGAGGATTTCAAATCCCTTTCAAGTGCAGTTATTCGCCAATACAGTACCTACATCAGAACAAAGTCAACATTCTTTCAGCTCCCTGATCCAGTTCAGGACTTGAGAAGAAGAACCCTTGTAAGTACTTCACCATGTTTGCAAAGAACATGCACAGAACACTCAGTCCTTACAAATACAATTAAAAAGTGTCATGTTCACTAGCTTTTGAAAAGGCAAGTAGCTCAACGCAGAACAATTTGTAGAATCCTGTACAACATTTATTTAGCAGGAGGTAAATGGAAATACATTGTGACCCTTGAATAAACATAGGTTTACCTCTATGAGTACTATAAAAAAGCGGTCGATTTATTATTGAAAACGAAAGGGAAAAGTGTGCAAGTTGGTCCGTCAACGTGAAGAACGTTTCAATAAGAGGTTTAGGATTGTTTCAGGATTCTCTTGGAAAGGGAAATTAAATATAAGAGTGGGAAAACTGTTAATCTCAATTCAATGTATTATCAAGAGAAAGTTTTGCGGCCTATATTTGCAGAAGAATTAGATTCCAATGACTTTCTTCCAATGAATTATGACTTTATTCCAATGACTTTCAAAAAGTGAAACTTAAGTTAGACAAAGCAATAAGTCAGACTTTGAAAGTATCATCGCATTTTTTGAAAAAATAAACATATTGCGTATACACGTTTTCAATACATTCCTGCGAATTTTCCTGACGTTTAACGTATGGAGTATTTTGCCTTTGGTTTCCTGAAAAGAGTTTTTTCTAAACGCAACCCCACCACAATAAATGGATTTCGGTAAGTTTTGGAAGGTTAGTGGAAATCATTATGCCTGGTAATTTCCCGAAAAGCCTTTCTTTCATTGGTCATGGCGATGCAGACTTACAGCCCAGAAAAAATGTTAATTAAATGGACCCTAAATCGTTCTAAAAATACGTAAGCACCCTCTGCAGAAAATATGCATTAGTGTTAACAAATCCAGATTGCTTTCCATTAAAAGCATAGCAAGCTGTCAGTTTTTAAATATCTTCTCGTGCCTGGGCATACTATCTCCAAGCATTTTCAAAGCTAAATATTTATGTTTTGTAATCGAGCTTTTGTGCCACACCAGAACTACGTACATTACACGTGCATCTTTGCTATTTAAGTAAATGTCAAGAATAATCAGTTTTGTTCCAAATCATATGTATATTTCTGGTGTGGTAGGAGAAGCTCCAGAACAAAAGCTATGTATATTATTGATTAATTGAAAAATAATTTCCGTGGTTATTAGTAATTATATTTTCCTTTCTTACTTACAAAGTATTCCTTAAAATTCTCTTCTAGGTAGAAATTCATGTTCCTTTTTATTTATTTACTTTTCTTTTTATAGGAAAAAGGAGACTGACATAACAGTATTGTTTGGGCCAATCTTCTTATCAAGAATGGAGTGACAGTCATAAATTACCGTTTTATAAAAATTAACTGTAACCAAATAATGGAACTTTTCGCTCTGGATTTCGTGTTGTATTTTTTCTGGAAGTTTTTAATTTATCGTCTGGAAGTCTGAACAAATGCACTTTTACTCTATTTCCGGTACACCTTTATGTATAAATATGTAAATAAAGTCTTAAAATTCAATGGCTTTTCCATTCAATTTATTGCTAACTACTACCTGTAAGTTTCAGAAATAAGAAAATCTATAGAGATGTAAGCCGAGCTTGTAAGTATTGACTAACAGTTATACATTTAGATGTGAATTTTTATAGATTTAATTTTAGTTTAATACTTCTGTTGTACCATAAGAGCCTGCGATATTATTCAGAAATCTCAAAATCCAAATACTTGCCCTCTGCTGTATAAGGTACGCAGTTCATTAGTGTTAAATAAAAGAAATGAATTGAAAATATGGTTTTTATATGAATCTTTTGATTTTATTATTTATCAAACGCCTGGCCATTGACCATCAGGTCATTAGGAAACGAGCTCTCCTATACTTCTTTACAATACAGTCTAAAGTACAATACAGTACCACATGTCCAGACGAGCAGCGTCCACGACTTGTCCAGAATCATACAAAGCACATAAAGGTGAAGCAGTCAGATTAAAACGAAACAAATGAGCACCAAGGCAGTTATGTCCAATCAACTCAGCCACAGCAGTAGCACGAGGACAGTCCGAGCCATAGTCGGCTTTTACTAGCCCCCCTCCATGACTTATTTTCAGTAGCACTAACATCAGCATTACGAAAGGAATTTTTATAAATCCTATTGATTTCAAGTTTAACAGAGTGGAGAGATAGATCTCTGGAAGACCTTTGGAGAATATTCGTAGCTTTCTTTGCCAAAAGGTCCACCATCTCATTTTCCCCAAAGTCACAATGTGATAGCACTTACTGGAAAGCAATCTTTGTCTGAATTCTGCTCAACAGCTCCTTCAACTCTGGAACGAGCACTTTGTTTTCCTAGATTACTTGCTAAGGCCTGAAGGGCAGAACTTGATCCCGATAAAATTACAGCCTTATCAGGAGCAGAGAGACCGGCAAAAATCTGTTGAAGAGCTAAATGCATGGCCTTTCAACAGCTTTCTTCCACTTAGCCACTAAGGGCTAATTGGATGGTTTTTTATGGATGCTGATCTTGAAGAACTTGTAATTTTTTATAAAAAATTATAAGAAGCCATTTGGAGAGGTTGATAAATGCAAACATTTCTGCAGAATTTCCAAAGTAATAATAAATTAGCTATTTTTTTATCAGAAGTATGATTTTGCAAGAGAAAATATATCATTTTCATTCATAAGTGTTTTCTCCTATCCATGGTATGGCTGGTAATTGGCGTCGAAAATCACTGCTTTCTGAAACAATAACTAACATGCGCAAAGGAGCTTAATTTCATGCCATTGTATAACCTCCTTAAGTATCAGCATAGCTTAGTTATAAGTGCTATTTCTTTGTTACCTAGATAGCATTAATCAGTAATACAATTTTTGATAGGCAAAGGAAATGCGGACACATTATGATTGGTGTTGCGTAATTCCGCCAACAGTCAAATCAAGCATCTGCAGCAATATACTGAAAGAAGAACCTTTTTCTATCATATTACAGACCGTGTAGTATCCTTCAAAAAATAATTATACCTTTTATTCTCTAACATTACACTTGATCCTCACTCCATTAAGAGCCCAAATGTGTCACCTACTCTAATATTTTAGTTTGGTATACTTCATGCTAAATTAAGCAAAAACGTTAAATCAGTAATAAAGGATACATAAAATAGAACTAGTGGCAGTTGAAAGAAAACGTCTTAGTTTTATTATTCAGAGAAAATCCAGGGCAATGTAAAGATGTAAATTCAACAAAAATTAAAAAGCGGATTGAGCATTGTATGCTTGAAAAGTAAAAGAAATTCTCTTTTCGGCTCATTATGAATAATTTTAAAAAATGCTTAATCTTAAAATTTATTACATATTTACTATGCCATTTATATTTTTATTCAGTTACATTTTCTTCGTTTTAAGTAAATTAATATAAAAATTATTATAAACAGCAATTCTGATGTATGAATATATTAGGTTTTGAAAATTAAATAAATATAAATAAATACAAGATGGAAAGCTTGAAAGATATGTCAGGACTGAGTGTTCTGTGCATGTTCTTTGCAAATATTTTGAAGTAACTCCTTCTAAACTACAGTCCTGCTCTGGAACAGTGAGCTGAAAAAATTAGCTTTGTTCTGGTGTAGATACTGTGCTGAAGAATAACTGCACGTGAAAGGGATTTAAAATCCTCTTTTATTAAATCACTATTATTTACACACTTCTCAACTCGGGAGGGATACAGAAAGTAAAAGACCACACTTGGGCCTAACTTAACAATCAAATAGATTTAATACTAAAACTAAGATAGAAATCTAATTAAACTTTGCTCGCAGAGCAAATCGCGGAATTGGCCTCTAACTAAATGGTGCGTAGCAAGAAATACTAATACTAGCGCACTTCAATTTATTTCAATATGCAATCACGTAGTAAGCACTATGGCTTATAATTTTAGCTGCTAGCTGGTCAGGCGAACGTCGAACAGAATGACCGTGATCTGAGACTAAAGCTCTCTCACACTGAGAAGTTTCTACCTCTGGTTTAAATAGTACTTCGCTGTACTTCAAATTAGCATAAGCTGAAAACGCGCGCTTCTTCTTACGGGAAGTTGAAACAGAAAAGAGATAGAAAGATTTAAATTAAAATAAAACTTGGTTAGTTTAACTAAAACCTTACAGATACATTAAACAGTAGTGATTTTGTGTTCTCAATCCTGTATAAATCAACATTTCATATATGAAGCAAATCTTTAATTGCATGAAATTCTATTTTTAATGTTACAGGATCCCATTTAGTAAAAATGATCTGTGTGATGATTTCAGTTTTATTCTTAAGACTTTCTTAAAGCACGAATTATAATGAGATTCTTTGTTTGTGTGCTAAACATGTTTCCCTTCCTTAGGAAAAAGGAAATACTTTTACATCTGATATTTCTCATTGACTTCAGAAAATGCTTGCAAAAATCGAAATGACCAGGTAAAGATAATTATTTACATTACTTTATTTATCTAATTTTACATCGAAATTCAAAATTTTACAAATCCTCCCAAACCTATGTATATGTAGAATAGAAAAATGAATACGCTTTCTTTTCATTTTTCCAAATCCAGTATCTGAAAAGAAATGGAGACAAATTTGAAAACTGTTGTAAAATGTTTTTTAACTTCAGTAATACCAGATTAAGTATTATAATAACATGCTGAAAACAAAATTCATATAACGAAGTTTTATAGGAGCAATAAATAGTAATTCAGCAAGGTCACTTCAATCTTTTAACTTTTATGCCACACATGCCTGTAACTACTCTGGTATAACTTTCAACTGTCATAACAAAGTTATAAGGTATTTCTCCCGCCTTCTTCGCATGCCTTCGTGGTGTAGTGGTCTGCATGCTCGACGCGTAACCGAGAGGTCCGTGGTTCGATTCCCGGCGAAGGCGTTGCACATTTTTCCTGTCTCCTGCTTCGAAATATGCCTAATGTCTCTACACTGGCGCCCGAACTAAAAAGGTGGTGGATGTTGATTCTCCACCACCGCGATTTGACTATTGGGTCCCCAAAACCCCAATCGCCCTTTAAAAGGGGGAGTATATAAGGTATTTCTCCCGCCTTCTTCGCATGCCTTCGTGGTGTAGTGGTCTTCATGCTCGACGCGTAACCGAGAGGTCCGTGGTTCGATTCCTGGCGAAGGCGTTGTACATTTTTCATGTCTCCTGCTTAGAAATATGCCTAATGTCTCTACAAAGTAACCAAATTCTCAACAATAAAAAGTTCCTTTTTTGCCGTCAGACAAACACATACATATGTCCAACATATGTTAGAGGGTAGAAATTTTCAAATTTATATGGATCAGAAACCATTAACATATGCTTTTAAGCAGAATTCTCACAAATATTCAGCTCGGCAATTACTCCATTTATATTTCATTTCTCAGTATTCTACTGATATTTCGCATGTGCAAGGTTTGGAATCTAAATTGATTCCATTAAAAAACTCTATTTTTGGATTTTAAAGAATTTCCCGAAGCTCAACAGCATGATCAGAATGTACAATACCATCTCAAAAACAATACGTCATCTTTGAAGCTGGAATTCAAGCCGTGCCAGTACTCTGATGGTTGAATTCTTTGTGGCAGGACTACAAGCTACAGACGTTCCTCGTCCATTCGTTCCACGCTCATCCATAATCGACTGCTGCATAATCTATCCATCAAAGAATTGCAGCTACTACGAAACATTGTTCTAGTTATTTATGGCCAGATATGAAAAGTCATATCAAAATCTGAGTGAAATCCTATGAGTCTTG
This sequence comes from Stegodyphus mimosarum, assembly GCA_000611955.2. NCBI lineage: Eukaryota > Metazoa > Arthropoda > Arachnida > Araneae > Eresidae > Stegodyphus > Stegodyphus mimosarum. The sequence continues at coordinate 1,264,733 of KK115573.1, forward strand.
CCAGCAACCGAAAATAACCTGGAACAGTAAAGCACCATTGGGTATATTCTTTCTTCCTGATACACGTCTTTCACAATTCCACGTGGATATTTAGGCCCTTTACTGCCATCAGAAGGCAACATGTATGTTTTGACTCTAATGGATAGATTTTCCAGATGGCCTGAAGCCATACCTATCCCGATATGAAAACAGAAACTATTTGCAGAGCTATTTTCAACTCGTGGATATCTCGCTTTGACTGCTTATCGGTTCCAACTGACCAAGGTTCTTAACTGAGATCCGCAATGTTTGCAGAGTTTACCTGCAGTTTAGAAATAAACAAAATCACAACGAAAGCCTATCATCCAGTATCAAATGGCATTGTTGAACGATTTCAACGGCATTTAAAATCCTCTCTTAAGGCTCATGAGACCAATAACTGGACTGCAACACTACCAGTTCTCTTAGTATCTGGACTGCCATTAAGGAGGATCCGCAGGAATCTTATGCAGAAATGGTGTACGGCAAAACTCTCAGGCTGCCTAGTGATACGATAACGCCATCTAAGATATCTTCATTGACACTCAATTCATCACCAGTCTCCGGCATAGAATGCAACAGCTAAACCCAATAGCGACACCTACACGTTGGCAAGATAAGTTGTGTTGTTTCAAATCCCCTTGGGGCAGGAAAGCCTACACCAAGTCCAAGAGACCTTGCCGCACAAGCAAATCGCAGATGTTGTAATGCTCAGCCGACTTCTGTCTTAGGGAGACGCGTATACAATCCAGTAGGTGAGCGGGAGAGGCAGGGAGGGAACAGGCACACGAAGGGAAGGTTCTTTTCTCCCTCTTTGAATTTCATGCATCGAAGAGGCCCACTTTTGAATCTGGCCATGGCCGTTTGGATAGGCCTAGATCTTTTACTCAGAAGTGACAGGCCTGGTTGTTCAGCGAGATACCACTGGTGAACAGGAGAAATTTTCCATGCTGTGTTAGTTTTATGTTTGTAATAGGCGTGAATTTCGGTTGGGCATAAATCAGTGAAAGTGGGTGTAGGGAGATTACAACCTTTTCTTGCCAGATCGTCAGCTACACCCCAACACGGGACGGTACCCACTGGAGATATATTGATTTACGCTGTCCAAGCTCGAAATAGCTTGACCGGTCCTATCCATGATCTTAGGCCAGTTTTTAAGGTACTGAATGGAGTTTCTGCTGTCTGCCAGAATCCATATAATTTCACTAGTTGAACAGAAAGCATAATCAAGTGCTTTGCTGATGGCGATAATTTCCGATCTGAAGACGAAGCAATGATCAGAGTTTCTGATGCTGCATCTGATATCCCTTCGCAAGATAAGTATTTCATAAGTTGCAACCTAAACTCATGTACCCATATATACTTACGTATCTATTGAGTAAGGCCATCGCTGTGCCAGCTATACTCAGATCAACACAAAGTCCTTACCAAAACGGACAAAACTTTTAAAATCGAAATAAACAGACTTAAATCTGCTTTGTTCATAGATCGTGTAAATCTGGCTTATTTGCTTTCGGACTCTGATTTGCCTGAACTGAAACCAGACAAAGACTTAAAGACAGTTCAACAAAACAAATCTAATCTAACGAACTCTAAGACACGAGCTGTCGAAGATCGTGAAATTAATAACTTTCTTCTTGCATTACAATTTTAAATTGTTTTCGCATATTTATTAATATTTCATTTATATATGTGTGCATTCTTACCTTGACATACGTTGAAGGGCATTTCAATTTTTTGAATTTTATAATCTAAATTTGTTGTTCAGAAAAAAAATTGGGAAAAATGGATCCTCTGAAATATTTTTCATAATCTAATTTTGTTCCTTTCAACTGCCATCAAAGGAACGGGCGGAAACCTTCGCGGTGATAGCGATAAGGAGCGCGCCTTGCGCCCCCGAGTGTCTGCCAATAAATAAGGCAACCTTAAGGAGAAGTTTTCGGAGAAGCGCAGAAGGAGAATAGAGACCGGCTGTCGAGGGATGGCTTGCATATCTGGTCCTAAAATAAACGAATAAATATTGTTGTGTATTATGTCTTATAAAAGTTTTGATTATGCAGTGTGATTATGTAATGTTATAAGGACTAGGGTAGAGACCACAACGATTATTACAGTGTATATATATTCGTATGTTTAAAAATAAACAGCTGACCATAAAGTGGACTGTAATTTCGCGTGCTACAATACCTAACCAAGTAGAACATCAAGTGATCTGTCGACGTGAATTTCAATGACAGAAAAAAGAAACGAAAACAAAAAGACAGCAAGTAAGTATTCATTATTTTAAAATTCACTTTAGAGTGTCATTAAGATGTTTCCATATAATTCGTTTTCTAATAATTCTAACAATATGAAAACAAAAACAAAGCCGATATTTCTCTTTTTAAATATGCTTATTTAGTATTAAAAGGAGTGCATTTTTTAGTTGTAAAGATGTATTTAATTTTAAACTAAGATGTTTTTGTTGAGTTACTTATCTTTTCTATCTTTCTTCATACCATTCCCTGCCAGAATGATAATTCAATTTCGCGTGTTATGCAAAGTATAGGAGAAAAATCCTATTTAAGCTTGTAGAGACATTAGATTATTACGAAGCAGGAGACATGAAAAATGAGCAAAGCCTTCGCCGGGAATCGAACCACGGACCTCTCGGTTACGCGTCGAGCATGCAGACCACTACACCACGAAGGCATGCGAAGAAGGCGGGAGAAATACCTTACAAGCTGATGTAAATTTCTTCAGATAGAATCAAATATTTTTGCATGCATACGGGTTCGTAATAGCCTGAATGCATATATTATTGATGATAGCTTGATAAAGTTTATTTTACCAGAAGTAATACTTCAGGATTCAGGAACTATTCCCAAAAATACTCGTACAAATCTTCACAGTATCACAGAGTGCAATCAGTAATTTCACTTTAAACTACAAAAGACCTTAACCATAACGAAATGCAAAGCACATCTAAAGAGCGAAGCTCAACACGGAGATGAGTTAATACTCCGAATTCACGCTGGACTATTCCACTTCTAGAAATTATTGGAAGGCATAATGAGAGCCAGATTCAGCAAAATATAGCATCAATTACAGTACCTATTACAGTTAAACAGTAGCCGGGCAAAAAAATAGCTAAATGGCCGCCACGTTTGGCGATTTTGGGAGATTTCTCGGTAAATTTGACGACAGAAATTAGTTGTCAAAAATCATCGCCAGCTTGGCGATGTCTCGCTGATTTAACGAGATAGCCATTTACTCAATGTTAAATAAACTTTTCCCTGTGTTCTTATTTATCTTACAAAACTTCGCTTTGCTATATTTTCAAGTCATAGTATACAAAAAAAAAATACTATAATTGTATTATTGGGTCACTTATAACTTGACTAAAGTTATTTACATCTGTACAAAATTCATAACAGTATTAATAATATCCTATAAAATTTTTCAGCATGTACTCCTCTCCAGACTGCAGTGATCGCCTTCTAAAATTCTAACTTAATGATATGCAAATGAAGAAAGGAAAGGAAAAAAAGGATCACTACTTTGATCTTTTTACGAATGTAGAAAGCAAGTGGCATATTATAACAGGAATATTTTAAAACACGAAATTGTATAGCATATTTAAATTTCAAAATTTTCCCCTGTCATATTTTTATAAACAGTGAACACAAATAACGACTTTTTCAGGAGTTTATGACTCAGCGTATAACGTATAAAACAATTCATAAGTCTAATATGACATGCAATAGGCTCACCAATATACACCACGAATATAAGAAAAATATATTTTTGTGTTTTTACCGAGTTATTCTAGAGAAGAGTAATTCGACGGCACAGATCCGAATTCTTTAGATGTCAGACATTAATTATAATTAATTTCGTCTCTGATGGTAAATATTTTCTAAATGGATAGTTACGGTGAAAAGAAACAAGAAGTCTTTTAAGTTTCGTTTCACAGTACTATTCACTATTTTTCACTATTTTATAAGAATTAATAACAGTTTATAAGAATATATATTTTTTATTCACTATGAACATCTGTCGCACTTATATAACAAACAATTCAAAATATGACATCACTGAATCTAATTTAAAATTAAGTGTTGTAGCGACATTAGCTTTTTTTTTTTTTTTTTTTTTAA
>KK115573.1:1268902-1319642 GCA_000611955.2 Stegodyphus mimosarum
TTTTGAAGCAAGAGACATGGAAAATGAGAAATGTCCTCGCCGGCACTCGAACCTCGCACCTCTCGAATACGCACCGAGTGTGTTGACCATTACACTAGGAAGGCATGCTAGGAAGGTGGGAAAAATACCTTATATACTCCTCCTTTTAAAAGGCACCAGAGGGTTAGGGAACCCAATCGCCAAATCCTGGTGGTGGAGAATCATCATCCACCACCTTTTTTTAGCTCAAGCGCCACTGTAGAGTCATTAGGTTACTTTGTATCAGGAGACGTGAAACATGTGCAGTGCTCTCACAGGGACTCGAACTTCGGACCTTTCGAATACGCGCCGAGTATGTTGACCATTACATCACGAAGGCATGCTAAGAAAGCGGGAGAAATACCTTATAGTGTAGTAGAATTTCCGAATTTTCGTTAAATACCTTCTTAAAAGACATGATTACACTGCTTTCAGAAACACGTGAAATATTGTTACTAACTTTATAATATAAATAATTTTACTAAAACTGCCTCTTAAATTGTAGTACCTTTTGTATAATGTAACATGAAATGCTTGAAAACGAAAGCTCTAAGAAATAAGGTTACAAGAGCAAGTAAATTTAACATTCAGGAAATGGTTATCTCGCTAAATTGGGGAGATATCGTCAGGCTGGCGACGGCTTTGACGACTAATTTTTGTCTCCAAAATCGCAAAAGTCGCCAAACGTGGCGATCATTTGGCGACATTTTGATCTGGTGCATGTATAACTGGAATTGATCCTTGTGTGTAGCAGAAAACGTATCCGGCCCTTATATGTAAGTTTAACTGTATATAACTTCCAGTAATTTCGAGGAAAGGACAGTACTAGAAATTTCCTGGGAAGCGTGAGAAATCTGTGTAAGTCAGGAGACATTATCAATTCTCACGTTTGATTTCAGAGTTAGATCAGCGTGTAAGCTTCGCTCTTTATATGCACTTTGCTTTACATTGTGTTAAACGTTCTAGTAGTTTGAAGTGGTAGCTATTAGTTGTGCTTTGTTATTTGAAGAAGAGCTGTATGCTTTTGTAAAAAGTTCCAGAGCTGTTAACGGTTTCTTTTGAGAGAATAAATTCTATTACACTATCATCGGTTCTATGTGCATTCAATCCATTACGAACCCCTACCTAAGCAGCAGTACTATATGTTTGCATTAAACGAAAGCTAGATGCTATGTAAAGAATGATAGAAATTGATTAATTCCTCTAATAAAAAGTTAGAAAGTGTAATCTAATGAATAGCACAATCATATATACTGTATTTAAGATACACGTCATTTGCTCTCGACTTTTGTTTATGCTTCGAGACTTTGGAACTTTGATAAAATGTTCGAACTATAGGTAAATATATGTAGGAATACCCGAAAATAAGCTAAAATGTAGCACTCCACGAGCACATTTCGTAACTGCTGATAAAATAAAATTGTCTGAATTATAGGTAAATATAAATATTACCTAGTATTCGAAATTATAGATAAATTGGTAAATGTCCGAGTTACAGGTAAATATATAAAAGGAGTACCGCAAAAGACCCCAAAATGTACCAATACACGAGCCCATTTCGTAACTGCTGTTCATGGTGTTATGCCTTGTTAAAATGGAATTTCCAAGCGCTAATTTGTCAGCAGGCTAGAAAGGTTGGTTGGTTTTAAAGGAAAGAATTGAATGATACGACTGGAAAGGTAAATTACCTACATTTAAGAAGAGGAAAAGAATCGTTTTTAAAATAAAACCGAAAAGCATTCCATGATTTACAACGTAGTAACGCCATAAAAATTACTTGTACGTTTTGGGGGTTTACTATTTAATCCTAAAGTTCTAACTTAGAACCCAACGAAACCTAACAAGCGAGTAATCGCTTAAGTGTGTGAACAGAACACGTAAGACTTAAAGAGGGTTTACAACCCTTTATTTTTCAGTATATTTACAATCAGTTCCTACTTGGATTCTTACAGAAAGCCTCCACTCGGGATAGAACTTAAAATAATAATAATTTAAACTAAACTAGCTTAACTAAGCTATTTGAAAGGTATAGCCGAAACTACCAGAGATCTAGCTAGTTGGCCCTTAAGTATTAATTAAATCGGCGAAGCCAAGCAAGGGCCTAAGGTATGGCCGAGCGTAGCAATACCTAAGACGTTGTCAGGACTGAGTGCTCTGTGCATGCTCTTTGCAGGCATTGTGAAATATTTACCAGGGTGTTTCTTCTCAAGTCCTGAAGTGGAACAGTGAGCTGATAAAACGTAAGCTTTGTTCTGATGTAACTGCTGTGCTGGATAATAACTGCACGTGAAGGGATTTAAAATCCTCCCTATTATTTACACACTTCCCAACTCGGGAGAGATACAGAAAGTAAAAGACCGCACTTGGGCCTAACTTAACAATCAAATAAATTTAAATACTAAACCTAAAATAGAAATTAAATCAAACTTTGCTTCGCTGAGCAATTCGCGGAAGTTGGCCTCTCACTAAATGGTGCGTAGCAAGATATACTAATACTAGCGCACTTCAAATTGCTTCAATATGCAATTACGTAGCAAGAACTATGGCTTATAAATTTTAACTGCTAGCTGGTCAGACGAACGTTGAGCAGAGTGACCGTGATCTGAGACTGAAGCTCTCTCACGCTAAGAGGTTTCTACCTCTGGCTTAAATAGTACTTGGCTGTACTTCAAAAATTAGCATAAGCTGAAAACGCGCGCTTCTTCTGACGGGAAGTTGAAACAGAGAGGAGATAGACAGATTTAAATTAAAATAAAACTTGGTTAGTTAAACTAAAACCTTACAACGTAGCCAAAAGGCAAACGCGCGCTAGTCAGGGAATCAGACTCTCTCTCTCGAAGTCGGTGAAGTATTGACTTAAATAGTACTGAAGTTTTACTTAAATAGTTTCTGAATTTACATTCTGGCAGGAAATTGTAAGCTGAAATTAGAATAAGATAGGAAAGATACAAAACTTAAAATAACTGTTAATAAACATAGGATAAACCTTACAACGTATTTAAAATGCTGTTTTCATGCTATAAAGTTCTTAGAATTTCTTTAGAAAAGCATACGCATTTCTTAAGGTTTTTGCACATTGCGTTATGGAAAGCTGTATAAACCGTCTTCATATTAATTATTTAATTATTAATAAAACTTAAAATTTTTAAAATGCTTCTATGATCTCTAAAATTTTTAAATGACCTCACCTATCTAAATATGCTGCCACTCTTATTAAAAACGTTTCTTGAAAGGTGAATTCTAGTTTTGAAGAATTATTCGATTTCCATCCATTGACAAGTCTTGTACAAGAAACTATGTTTAAAATAAGAACACAGTTGTTCAGAGATGTACACTGCGCAAAAAAATGGGACAGTTCTATATCTCCCGTTCTACTGGACCGATCGACGAAATTCAAATTACTTCTTCCATGTCACGAACACTTGGCAAACTTCTTAATACACGGCACCGTATTTTCCTATGCCTTCCATTGCCCAGGAGTGGTAAAAAGTCACATCGTTCTTACTTTCAAATAGTTTAAACAAATGCGTAAACCACATTTCCGCTATTATCGCTTTCAACAAATATGCCAAATTTCAAAACAAGCGAATATATAAATTCACGCATATCGTAGGAAATTTTGAGTAAGAAACTAAAATTTTTTGCCGGTATGCTTAGAAATACACCTACTTTAAGATGATTTTAAAACATTTATAGGTTTTAATTAAAAGATTTTTCGAAAAATGTATAAAAATTATTTAAAAACAGAAATTTTAAAAATAAATCGTAAAAAATGGGTAAATTTTATTTGGAATAAACCTAAATTTCGAACTGTGTAGGAAGGAATCAAATAAGTTTCATAAAAAAAGAGATATTAATAAATATGTAGAATCGAAATATGGAAAACAATTGGCATGTCGTTTCAGAAAAAGTCCGATTTTGTGTCAAAATACCTATATTAGAAAAAAACTATATATAAATCTAATATCTATCCTAAGTCGAGCTTTCGAGACTTTTGAATTTCGTCAATCCACCCAGTAGTATGGGAGATACAGAACTATCTTTTTTTTTCGTAATGTACTTGGTGGATATATTCCTCACAGGTTTGTATTTTAAGTTTTAATGCACTTTTAATTCACATCGGAAACTTCGTATCTTCTCCGGAAGGCTTTTAATCTGCACATACTTCCTTATCGATTTTACGTTGAGCGCATGAGCGGCTTCCGTGAAAACAAACGATTCTTTTAGCCAGCGCGTCATTTTCAAAATGCTGTTGACAGAGAGTTCTGACTAGAGGTTTTACCTAGTTGTCGACGACAAGAATCGCTGAGGTAAAATATTTTCGATCTAGTTTTTTATTTTCTCCGAATTTAAGTTTAATTTGTATTCTAATTGGACATATTTCTCTGTCTTAATACATTTCGTGTCTTAAAACCTTCTAATATTTTAAATATTTTATAGACCTTTCCGTAAAATTTCCTCTGATTACCCATTTAGTATATAGGCGTCTTAATGCTTCTGAAAAATGGAAACACTTGTTTCCATTGCTGGTGGTCAGTGTTCGCTAAAGCAGAAAATCGTTCCACTAATGCATAAATATTGAGAGAACACAAAATCATAGAACAAAAACACGCTGTTTTTGTTCGATGATTTGGTGATTGATGATCTATTTATGTTCTTTATAAACCTAATTAAGTCCGTTAGATGTCTCAGTACGACGGTTAGGGTTATTTGAATATATCAAAGTACACGAGAGCTATCGGCCTTCGCGGAGCTTTTCTGCGGGAAGCAGGTCATGTTACTCATGGAGAAAACCGCGAAAACCAAACAGGCAGGAATCCTGTTCGTTCGTTTGGGGTCGAAACCTAGGTCGAACTGCCAGTATTCAATATTCTTAACCATTTAACTACTAGTGAAGTCATAAGAAAAAAATAAATATTACCGCAATGTTCTGTATGATATCTAACAAATAAATAAAATGTATTTTATTTCTGAAATAATCTTGAACTCATGCTAATGATTCTTTATGCTACACTTAAGCAGTGGAATTAATACAATTATACATATATCAGTCTTAGCCCTTCATTCTTCTCAAACAACATTTTGCATTGAAACAAGCAAACGACTTGAAATAAATTTATGTTGTATTTCAAACACACAAATGACAGTTAAATTTCATTTTTAAAGACGATTATTTCTTTTCCTAAACTATTAAAGACATTAATATTTTTTGTCTATTATTAATTTAAAAATTTAAAGAAGTTTCGTATTATTTTAGGCGTATTCTATCCATGTGGCAATTATTATTACCTAGGCTTGCTTATGTGCCCATATTTTAAATCACAACGCCCTATGTGTAACATGAATGTAAGCCAGTTTTCCTTCACGGAAATAGTTCTTTCGTTAGGGACATAAATCTCGCGTGCTATAACTCCAAGTATCAATTTCCAGAATTTTATACATTAGTAATCTGAAAATAATTCAGACCATGATATTATTCGTAACAGGAAGTGCTAGACAAGATTCATAGCATTGGCCTATACTCCCCAGAGCAGAACTCAAGGACACCAGCAAATGATGCCTATCTAGAAATGAAAATCAAATTTATATGTAAATTGACACTAACTTTAGTAAGCACATAGGTTAATACTATTATTCTTGTTTATATACATATGTATGTATAGTGTTAAGTGTATCCAGTAAGTGTTCTTTTTTTTGTTCTCTTGCATTTCCAGGAATTGTATTAGTATACTACTCTATTTTCCAAATTTAGATTTACACACATGGCTTGAACTGCCGATCCACCACTGCTTAGGGTTTGGCAATTAATGGATGTACTTTGTGGAGATTGCTAGAAATCTTGTTTGGTTTATGCCTGTAGTTAGGAAATATCTCCATGGCATACTGCTACTACTGCTTCTGTGCGGATGTTGATATACAGCTTCAGTTAATGGTAAATTTTATTTGTAATAATATTAAAATATTTAGCAATCCAGGAAAACGGACCGCGGGAGAATAAATGTAACACATAGGTAAAATTCATCTTTGTGTCCAGACATTCATACTGCGGAGTTCTTGCACTTCGATATTTATGACCAGAAGAGGGAAGAAAGTTTTAACTAATATTAGAAATACGGAACAAAATTTTTGACATTTACGAGTGATTCCGATATCCGATATTCCGAAGATCTTAATTGCTATAAGGACCTGCAGGCAAGTTATCATCGTATGTTGGTTAGATTCCAAATGGAAATGCAAAACATGTGTCTTTTGGAGGAGAAAAAAAAGGCAGATATTTTCGCGTTTGAATAGCATTCAATCACTAAATTAAAAGTTTGCTTATGAAATTAAGCTTAATAATTTTCTACTAAAACTTCTGAAAAATGCTCGAAATTAATTAAATTAGGTTTTGCGAAATATTTTTTTCTAAAATAAAAAAAACTTACCAGACGGAATTCTTCTCAGTGGGGTTCGAGATTTCTTGGAGATTGCCGATCCTTTATTTCTTTGCTAGCTTCAGCGACCCTAATCATTCATAGACAGGTCCAATCTCTCCTATAGTGTTAATGGCTTGATGACGAGAGAAAACGTTAAATAGGAGAACAGTAGATTCTCATTTTTTAAGCATTTAAATTTTCCTTTTTCTCAAAACCTAAACATTACGAAAATGGCTTTTAAAAGATACATTCTCTGACTAATAAAATATTTTAACTATAAAATTGCAAAATAAAATAGTAAAATGTGTTTTACATGTATTGTTTAATATATAATTCTTAATATATAATGGGTGTGTGTGTGTCTGTGTAATAAGACAAAATAAAATAAATCCTAATACCGAAAAAGGATGAAGGAATTCAAAGTATTGGAAAGAATTTTATTTATTTCAAAACAAAAAATATTTCCTTTTTATTTCTTTCGTACTTGAAAGACTATTGGTTTAAAAGATAATAAATAAATAAATAAATGAAATACAAATTTTAAGAATGAAAAAGAAAAATCGAAGTAATTAATCAATCAAACGAAAATTAATATTAAAGAAAATTTTATATGTGACAAAACGCTTCCCTACTAATTCCTAATCTTAAGAAAGTAGACAGATATCTGCTTATTATTTCACCTATCATCATGCAATAATAAAACATTAGTACCGGAAAAGTAAGGTTGAAAAAAATTACGAAAATAAATGGAAATAACTTTCCAAGCTACACACACAGATAGAAAACATGCCAAAACATTGCTTTTCTCCCTGGAACAAAAAATATGAAAATTCAGCAATGTACTTGAATAACTTTCGTTTCAGTTAAAGTCTAAATACCATTTGGAGTTAACATGTTTAAAAAGTGCATAATATACTTTATCCGAATTTGTCTTTTTAAAAATTTGGTTCCTTAATGAGTGTCTCTAAGGTTCCTGAATCAAATGTATCTTGTTTTCGCAAAATATCATTTAAACTTTTATTTTAATGTTTCTTTTTTTTAAATCATGTTTTTAAGATTTCTTAACAAAATATCTAGAAAGGGAAAACAACCTCAATAACGGCTTTTTTATACCCTCGGGTAGAACCACGCGCGAGGAGGCAACGCCATCTATCGGTAAATTCTAGCATAATTAATTGGTTATTATTTTTGCGATAGATGGCGTTGCCTCCTCGTGTTTAAAGCCTCCTCCTCGTAATAAACCTTTGCCTCCTCGTAATAAAACTCGTAAACTGTTTATTATTATCCAAGCCGTATTTAACAAGATAAAGAGCCGTACTTTGATAATGCCACGGTTATACATTGAGTTTTCGCTGTCTTAATAAAAATCTTTAGGGTACTTATCCTGGTAATTATAAACTGCATTTACCTGTACACAAGAATAATTCATATACTAATATCACTTAATATATGCTTGTGATAACCTGACAAGTTTTATCAAGATGCCAATTTTCAGTTCATATACAAGCAAGAAACTCCCTAACTAGATTCCAGTTTTATATAAATAGATGCATAAAGCATGAAATGAAACAATTGATTTCATTGTTTATCTTTTTTTCAAAATTTAATTCCTTTAAGGTATTATTTTTAATGGTAAACGATGTTCTTCTAACTTATGTTAGAATATAAAATTTGTTACAAATAATAATTCATATGCTAGTGTATGTCACTCAAAACAATATTGGAAAGCTCATTCAAATCATATTTAGTCGAGACATCTTATGTAGTTTAGGGAAAAAGGACGTTTTGGGTTTGTTTCATTTTTAAATATGTGTTAAGTGCTAATGTCGCGGCACCAGATGTTCTGTGGCAATTGTCACGTCACCAAATGTTGTGGTACCAAATGTTAAATACTAACTGTTACAATAATTTGCCTACAATAATATCAAAAACCAAATCTCATATGCGTTGTGTATTACTAACCCGAACAACCCCTAAGACCAAGCAGGAGTACTGGTGTTAAAAACATTCACACAAGTCATCATAAGAAAAACTCTGAATCAAATATATATATATAACCAAGGATATTTATTGCAGCATTAAAGGAAGACACTCAATCTTTCAACTTAAATTTCTAGATCTATGGTGTGTTGAGGTGACAACTATTTAAAATAATGCATTTAGAATTATAATATATATATTGTTAATTTCAAATATGCACCGAGATGAATTAATCAAAAATTTACACCGTAAAAATTAATATTAAATTTTCATATGCAGTTATCAAACTCTGCTGGCCAGCATAAAAATACACAGGAATTTAATGAATCACCGAGCATGGTGTCCTTACCAATATTGATAGAGATTACTTAGTTCAAGAAATTTCTTAATTTACTCAGGTAAAAATTACATACATAATTTTAGCAAATCCCTTAGGCAGTTAGAAAATATTACATATTCAAGTAGACCCGTTGGAGAAAAATGATTACATTTATTCCTACATTCAATTACACAATTAAAGGTAAAGTAGAATTTAAATTTTAAATTGTTCCTTAATTAGCAAAAGTTAAAGTTAATTCTCAACCAAAAATAGTAACAACTTAAAGTAAAAAGGTAAAATTTAGATAAGTTTACAAATTTAATATCCTGTCTTAATTCATTATATATAAATTTTAATTACATTCCAAGTTAAGGTTAAAAGTCCTAAATAGATTAATAGTGCAGCAGTTGCTTAAATACACAGCCTGGATTTAAGATCCAGCAGAAAAACCTTTGACTAAAAGTTAAATAGAATTTAATTGGAAATTAAATACACATATAATTACTCCTTACATTAATAATTCATCACTGGAAAATTTACTTCAAATAATCAAATCTCTTAAAAAAAATTTTAATTTACCATATTACTTAGGAAACATGTTCACGGAATTTAAGTCGCAAGCTGTACTAAATTTCAGGTGAAATTAACAATCAAAGGGTTGAACTCACTTGAAGGGCAGCGTTGAAAATTTAATTAAGCATTAACTCAACTTATAGATTTTTTTTTCCGGATGTCCCATTCATAACAGGTGTTGAACAAGGCTCTGCCGAACCAGTCCTTCGCAGATGTTGAACGAGGGAGTCCGGCAAGAAATCTGGACACCTGGATCAGACACTATGAAGATGGTAAAGTGCATTCGTGCAGCAAAACAAGAGCTCCTAAGGGTTCCTCCCTTTTCCGTCTATTCTCATTCATGCGAGTTGATGGTAGTACTCGAGTTGATGGTAGTAATTCGATGAGGAAAAAAACAACATTCTCGACTCCAACACGGGGATGGTAAAGTGCGGAGGAGTAAACTTCAAGTGATTTTTTTTTTTTTATATGTTCATCTTTATCTTATTTCCCATCTCCGGCTCTTCCAGAGGAAGAAAAAAATAACGTGCTTCTACCGCTGCGAATCCAAGGCAAAGAGGGCTTGAGCATGGCCTTGCATGACGATTTTAATCGTCCAGGCTCCAGAATTTTCGAAAATCACCAAATTTGGTGAATTAGTATGCAAATCTCGCCAAACACAAAACAGTGCTGCGAAAACTTAGTTTTTCCTTCTTCACACCAAAAAAAATTCCACCCTCGCCACCCCCTTCGCCAACAAGGAGGGGTGAGGGAAAGAATGCGACAAACCTATCACGCCCCTACCACGCAACCGGACGCAGTACATGACCTTGACGAGAAAGTGCTCAAAACGACGCTTATAGCAGAATAAATTTCTAGACACGAAATTCAACAATTTTAGCAATTAAATGGGCATAATTCTCCAACGGGGCGACGTACAGTCATGAAAGTAGGTTCATAAGAAGGGTAAATTTTTTCTCTTTAAGAGGTATAAATTTCAACCATGTGAATAAAAAGGAAGTATTTTTAAATTTAAAATATTACGCAGAAACAACCGATTTCCCATTGTCTCCTTCTCCCGAAGGCTAATACTGTCGAACGCGTAACGTAAGAACGAGAACTCTGTTTAACTCGCATAAGAATAATTGATTCAATAACATAAGCAATACAATTCGTGAAGAAAAATTTAGAATAAGCATAAATTAATGTATATAATTTACTCACTCAATAATTAATTAACAAATAACTGCAATTAACTACACATTAATCCATAATTCTAAACTAACCAAAAATCACTACATAACATATGAATTAAATTATTAAAACATTTTACTGTGTTTTCTCATTCATATAGAATTAGTAAAATACATTAAGTAAGTTACATAGTTTTGGGTAAATACTTTTAAAAAAATATAATTTTTTGATGTAATGTTATTTTCGTTTATTCTTTGTTGTATGATTAAAAATAAAACAAGAGGCTGGTATTTAATATTTATTTTTATTTAATTATTTAATTATAAATAGCTGGCTATTGGTATTTAAGACAAAGCATTTCCATATTATTACTTTTCTGTTAATCCTTGAAACTATGTTTGTAGAGACATTAGGTTATTTCGGAGCATCAGACATGAAAAATGAGCAACGCCTTCGCCGGGAATCGAACCGCTCGGTTACGCGTCGAGCATGCAGACCACTACACCACGAAGGCATGCGAAGAAGGCGGGAGAAATACCTTATATGTTAAGGGCCTAATAGAATTCATACATGGTAATCTCATGATTAAATAAATCTACAAGGCTCCTAATAATGGCAAACTTTAAATGAAAATTAACAAGCAGAAATTTATTTAAATTGACTATAACTAACATGCCGAACAGCATACAGAAATAATTCCTCACCCTATATAATTGTTATAATAGTAATTATTCTTAAAATTCTATGTCATTTCAGTACTGTAATTTCAATTGTTTCCTGAAATACTGCAATGCAGTAATTTAATTTGTAAGTGGGTGTTCCTTAGGCATACGAGTAAAAATATTTTTAAAGTTTAGAAAAGAACATTTTACAGTTCCCTTATCTGAAACCGTAGGAATCAAAAGGGATTTTCGTATGTTCCGTTTTATACTTTTAACCCTTTGAGGGGCGGTATATAAAAGAATTTAATTTGTGGTAAAATTTTGCATGAACTATATCTTATGGATCCTAAGAACACAAAATTAAGGCTTAAAAAAATCTAGAGTGAAATCCTGAATTTTGAGAGCCGGTATATATTTTATACCGGTGCCCCTTTAGGACATTTTTTTCCCATGGAGCTACCAAGAGTTAATTTTTGTTTTTTAAATCTATTATTGCATACTTTTGATGTGTGTCTATAAAAATGAGTGCTTGGTTATAGTTATGTAAATCTGAAGTCAAAAACTTTTAAAATTTCACTAGAAATTTAAAATTTAAAAAAAAATTATATTTTTAGGAACTTTGATGATGAACATACTTATGTAAAATACGGGGTAAAAAGCTTTTGATAGTTATTTAAATTCAATATTATCATTTAATGAAAAAAATTAGCAAATATATCACTGCATGCGTAAACCATATCATGCTGTAATTGAACTAGTATAATAAGCTGAAACTGCCTTTTTAACTGCCGAAGATAAATGTTTGCATCTAAAACTGACCTTATGTATTCGCTCCTTTCACCAATAATGAAGACTTATTTCGAAAACATGTTACTTATATCCAAACCTTGGGAAAAAGTTTCTCTTGTGTTCCCTAGTCTCCTTCTGAAATTAACGAAGACGTGGATACCATAACGCAAAAAAAACCAAGCTTTCAAATCAGCATTTTTACCATTTCTCTAGCAGGTGCGAAAGTGCATTCCTTTTTCTCGTGTTTGTAAGTTAAATTTCCTTTTGTCTGATCTTATCACTGCCCCATTGGGGAGATAGCTTGACCCCCCGCACTACCAAATTAGCTATCAATCACCTCTTTTCATTTTCACTGCATTCTAAGGTTTTAGAAAACAGGAAGCAATGGGTGTCTTTCAGGACTAACATGCCACATTTAACCCCTACAATTGTATGATGTTTTGACGCCAGACGATAGTTTTGAAATCGAATTTTTTCTCGAGGGAAAGACTAAAGTGGTGAAATTAAAATTTTAGCTGGAGTAAACCAAGGATAAAAAGAAACTAAGATACTTTTATTCATACTTAGCACAGGGTCAGTAAAGTCCCCATCCACCCATGAACATAATATTTAATCCAAAACAACTGGTAAATTAATCACAAATAACTAATTATTACATCATAAACAATTATAATATAAAGTAATTTGTGTCATCCCACAGAATAGAGAAATGCCTGGTGCTGCCATCTATTGGCATTGTACCCTTTGTATGCGCGCCGGTATATTTTATATACCGGTTTTAAAATCGTATAAATAATCATCTTTTAATTAACAGTTTTCATTTAAATGCAGCAAATATATAATATTTAGCATTTGTACGTCATACATTTGCAGATTTTGTATTTTTTCTTCCCCTTCAATAGAATTTATGAATCTTCAAACATGATACCTTAAAACGAGGTATATTAATTTCATAATTGCAAAATATTGAGCAATCATAGGGTAGTGCTGCCATTTAGAATCAAAAGAAAACGCTAGAAATTCAAGATTAGAACTTTTGGTGTAGAAAAATTATCACCTTTTAGGAGGATAAAAAATTGACAAACATCCGGTATATTTTTTATACCGGTGCCCTTCAAAGGGTTAAACTATAAAATGCGGAAAGGGGAGAAAATCCTGCCTTGAACACAGAGAAATAACTCTTTCTAGTCTGTTGTAAAACTGCATAAACTCCATTTAAATTTCCGTGGGAATTAGAAATGCGATCTCTCATATCAGGAAAGGAATAAATTCTTTAATTTAAAACTCCATATTGCTAGCAACTGCATAATAGCTAAACTTACCAAAATAATATTTGGAAAACTGCTAAAATTCTAGAAATTCCTTTAAAACCTTTCATTATGAAGATTATTGTTTGTAAATTCCATGCTGAAAAGATCAAGCATTTACGATGAGGAGTTCGACTGGTAACGAAGAACTTGTACAAAAATATTCAACGCTAAATATAAATATGTATACCAAATTTTCCAAAAATTCATGAGGAATATTACACTTCTTAATGCAAATATATATGGACTTATAATGTCAAGAAACCTGGGTCAATAAAGAAGGGATTAAAATTTAATTTAGCAAAATAAACTGGCCTACCAATAAACAAATAGAGAAAAAAATTAAATAATATATTGTACAGAATTTTTTCTAATAAAAACAACGATCTTTTTAAAAGAAGGGATTAAAATTTAATTGAGCAAAATAAACTGGCCTACCAATAAACAAATAGAAAAAAAATTAAATAATATATTATACAGAATTTTTTCTTATAAAAACAATTATCTTTTTAAAAGAAGGGATTAAAATTTAATTTAGCAAAATAAACTGGCCTACCAATAAACAAATAGAGAAAAAAATTTAAATAATATACTGTACAGAATTTTTTCTAATAAAAACAATGATTTTTTTAAAATTTTTTTCATTAGCGGAGAGATCATCTTATGGCATATTCATTACGCTAAAGGGAAGCGAATATACTGCTCTAGACAGTGGACAGACCGATTTCAGAAAAGGAAAGCGATTTTTTAGAGATATATTAACTAACAACACGTCTAATTTCAAAGCATTTCGTTCAAAGGGACGAGCCCGTGAATGGGTTAATTTCTTTAAAAATAATACAGGGGGATAATATTTGGTGACAACAATTTGAAAAGTAATACGCCCGTTGTAGTGACCCAACGCAAAACCCCATTTCAAGACTAATAGCCCTTTTTAGGCTGCTAATTCACGCCGTTAATACGAAATAAAAGGAATTTAAGTCCAAAACTTATTATCTTCCGTCATTTTGCTATGAATTTTGAGAAGAAACTTCGTGACTGTCAGATGCGCTTTTAAGACTGGAAGTTGTTGCGGACAGAATTTAGGTATACTAAGATGATGAAAAATTTGACGAAAATTATGCAAGTGGAGGATTTGAATGTAGCAAAATACTGTTACGAAATGTCCAGGCGCGGTATGATAGCTTCCCCGCAAAGCAGTTTTAGGGTTGCCAAAAAATGGCAAGGGAAAGCAGGATTGTCACATTTGGTGAGAAATCGCAAGTTTGGCGACAAAATTGGCGATGTGTCATAGACGGATGGAAAACCTTCTGGAACGAATTCTTACTAGTTTAGCCCAGAACGTTTTCGAACACAGCCAAAAGCTACATAAACCCTGCTGGTAGGCGGAGATGAGGTCAGTGCAAGTCAGTTACGAATCAGTTAAAGGTCAGTGCGAGTCAGTTACGAATCATTGCGGAGTCAGTGCATAGACTAGTGCCGAGTTGCTACGCTCCGTCGAGTACATCGAGCCGAGTATCTTAGTGTATCGCGAGGCAGTGCATCGTCGAGTTTTATCTTAGAGTGTGTTGAGCTTCGGGAACGACTGAACCGAGTCGGGAGCTGTACTCTAGTGTATCGTCGAGTGCATCGCGAGTGGTAACGTGGAGTAGAGTCGAGAGTACGTGGAATTTCAAGAACGAGCGAGCAAAGTCGGGAACTGTACTCTGGTGCTTTGCCGTGAAGCAGTCTTCACCGTTATAGCCTGATAGCCTAAAGGCTGTGTCGCTGATTGTCTCAGCGTGTTTATAGTAGTTCTTCGACGACTTTAAGCGTGATTTTGGAGCTGTTTTGAAAAATACTGGCCAATAAAGTTTGTTTCGATACTTCATCAAGTAGTGTCGTCGTTATTCACTCCAAATCCATGAACCCTTAACGTACGAAGAAGAAGAGAAGAGAAAAATATAACAATACTAATAATTCTGAATATGAAACTGAGTGGAAAGTAATAACTTAGGTCTTCATTCTTATCGCCTTCTAGGTGAGTAACTAGAAATTTGGCTTTATCCCGATGAGACAAAGCAGACACGGAACACCGTTGTGTAGGTTTCTGAACTAAGGTATAATCAAAAGGAATTATGTCCACACAGCGGAAGGTTGCAGCTGTCACTGCCAAGGAAGAGCTGACAGATGTGTAGCATTTATTGATATTATTAGTAAAACCATTTGCACATTATCAGTGTGATAAAGAACATAATCTGCTTTGCACAAAGTGCAAGGTTAAATTCGTTACTATTAGTGTATAATTAAAAAGAATTATTGCGTAATCTAGCAACTATTACATAATCAGAAAAAAATGACTCAACAGAAAAATCTTGTTACAATGCTACAAATACGTGTCTTAATCTAGTGCATTGATGAAGCAATGTGTCACCAGTGAAACACCTGTATTTAACCTAAAAAAATTACTATACAAGTAAAATATTAATATCTATGAACATAGAATGTCTGACCTCAAGAAAAAGCTCAGAATGTTCCTATAATTGTTAGAAGTGATTCAGTAGAATTTGATAAGTCAGTTCGTTTGACTTATAAACAAAGGTCCAGAAGGATGTGAATATTTATTTATCTCATTCTTTCATAACGAAGAAATGTATTCAGTTATTCATTTCATAACAATATCACTAATCCATAAGCGTTGTCTCTTATGGATTAGCGATAACCTTCGGAAAATCGTCAGAACTTAATATTTCACTTAATGAAATTAATCACTTAGCTCACTGTAAAATCACTTGTCCATAAGGGTTCACTATAAAATATTCTCGAAAAGACATCCCAATAAAAACCAATATACAGCACGAATTGTAAGAAAATAACGTTATAAATGAGCACAATAAAGTAATAAACACAGTAAAATTTACAATTGAGTAAAACAGCAATAAATTTATATTACTAATTACAAAAAAAATAATATTTCACACTCTAATAACTCACATTATTAGGTAAGCAAAAAACAATATTTCCATATTTACAATACATTTCAAAACTGCAAATATTATTTTTACCCCATCGAGACTGTATTTGTACTAGAAATCATTTTAAAGGCAATTGGCTGTAAAAGAAAAAATACACTTAGCATACATGATGTCGTCGCCACAAATTACACATTATTCATCATCAAAGAACAGCAGTTTCTTATTTCCTACAGCATTTGAAAAGCTCAAATCTTATTTTCACCGCTTAAAGCATATATTTGCAGTAAAAATCACTTTAAAGGCAGTTGACTACAAGAAAAAATACGCTTAGCGGAAATGATGCCGTCACCACAAACTCACATTGTTCATTATCCAGAGGACAATAATTTCCTATTTCCTATAGGATTTCAAAAATCTAAATGTTATTTTCACCGCATTAAGCTTATGTCCGCAGGAAAAACCATTTTAAAGGCAATTGACTGTAAAAGAAGTACGCTTAGCAGAAATGATGTAGCCACCACAAACTCCCATTATTCATTATCCAAAGAGCAATAGTTTCCTATTTCCTATAGCATTTCAAAAATGAAAATGTTATTTTCACCTCATTTAGCCTATGTTTGAAGGAAGAATCATTTTAAAGGCAATTGACGGTATAAGAAAAAGTGCGCTTAACAGCCAGCCACTACAAACTCACATTATTCATTATCCAAAGAGCAATAGTTTCCTATTTCCTACAGCCTTTCAAAAAAGCAAATGTCATTTTCGTCGCATTAAGCCTATGTCTGCAGAAAAAAATCATTTTAAAGGCAATGGCTGTAAAGGAAAAAATAGGCTTAGCGGAAATGATATACATTCCAACGAACACGTTATTCAAACACAGTCCAAAATCTCATTACTGATTATCCAAAGAACAATAGTTTGCTATTTCCTATAGCATTTAAAAAAAGCAAAGGTTATTTGCTCCGCATTAAGCCTATGTTTGCAGGAAAAATCATTTTAAAGGCAACTGACTGAAAAAATACGCTTAGCGGAAATGATGTAGTCACAAAAACTCACATTATTCATTATCCAAAGAACAATAGTTTTCTACTTCCTACAACATTTCAACACTGTAAATGTTATTTTCACCGCATTAAGTGTATGTTTGCAGAAAAAAATAATTTTAAAGGCAACTGACTGTAAAAGAATAAATATGCTTAGCGGAAATAATGCAGCCATTAACTAACATTATTCATTATCTAAAGAACAATAGTTTCCTACAACTTTTCACAAAAGCAAATGTTATTTTCGCCGTATTAAGGTTATGCTTGCAGGAAAAATTACTTTAAAGGCACTGTAAAAGAAAAAACACGGTTAGCGTAAATGGTGTCGTCACTAAAAACTCACGTTATTCATTATACTAAGAACAATATTTACCTATTTCCTATACCATTTCCAAAATGCAAATGTTATTTTCACCGCATTAAGGTTATATTTTCAGGAAAAATCATTTAAAAGGCAGATGACTGCAAAAGAAAAAATACGCTTAGCGGAAATGATGTAGTCTCCACAAACTCACATTATTCTTTATCCAAAGAACAAGTGTTTCTTATTTCCTAAAGCATTTCAAAAATGCAAAAGTTATTGTTGCATCAGGTTCATGTATTACAAAAAGTAACGTAAAATCTCTTAATTGATACATCTTCGGGGTTCGCGATTTGTGCATCTAATAAACTTTATGTTCCCCGTAGGAAGTTTTTGCCAAGTAAGAGGCCATTTATCTTTAATAAATTACATTATTACAAAATAGGTACTAAATACTTTAAGAAAGCTATCGCAAGCTCCTCGGAAAGCGTTCGAACCTAGTATCAATCTCAGATCTCAATCAGAGAATGAAATGGGAAGAATGCCCCCCTTCTAGTGGTAACAATGGGACAGTTATTTTGACCGCATTCAGCTTATGTTTCTAGGTAAAATCATTTTAAAGGAAATTGATTAAAAGAAAATATACGCTTAGCGGAAATGATGTACACCACAGACTCATATTATTCGTTATACAAAGAACAACAGTTTTCGATTTCCCATAGCATTTTACAATAAAAACGTTATTTTCACCGCATCAATCCTATGATTGCAGGAAAACTCATTTTAAAGGCAACTGACTAAAACAAAAAGTACCCTGAGCGGAAATGACTCACATTATTCATTATCCAAAGAGCAATAGTTTCCTATTTCCCATAGCATTTCGAAAATTCAAATGTTATTTTCACCACATTAAGCCTGTGTTTACATGAAAAATCATTTCAAAATCAATTGACTGTAAAAGAAAAAGGGCGCTTACCGGAAATGATGTAACCATCACAAACTCGCATTATTCAATGTCGAAAGAACAATAGTTGTCTATCTCCTACAAAATTTCAAAAATAAAAATGTTATTTTCACAGCATTAAGCTTATGTTTGCAGGAAAGATCATTTTAAAGGAAAATGACTGTAAAAGAAAATACGTTTAGCGAAAATGACGTAGTCATCACAAGCTCACATTATTTGTCATTCAAAGAGCATTAGTTTCCCATTTCCTATAACATTTCAAAAATACGAATGTTATTTTCACCACGTAAAATCTATACATATACGTAAACCGTTTTGCAGGCAGTTAACAATAATAAAAACATCTTACCAGAAAGAATACAATTACAAGGGAAGGGCAAAAAAAAACAGTTGAAATTTATAGAAAAACATCTGAAGAAAAGCTAGGAAAAGCATTTATGTAGAAATCAGAGAGAAGAAAAAGATAAAGGAAAAAGAAGAAGGAAAGAAAAATTAGGAACGTGCTATGCTACAATATTATATATGGCAATATTATATTCACGTAAAGTGAGTGTAATATTACTGAACTATTCGAAATTCTACCCCTCATCTAAGCAAGTAATGTAAAAAAAGTAACAAGTAACATTAACAATCAAGTATCGAAGCATGAGATCTCATAAAAAAATTTGCAAATAAATATTTGAATCAATGATATTTTCCAGAAAACTATAGCTTGTAACAAATGTTCTCATGTGCAGTTGATATTATCTTATTTTACTCACAAAATAACATATCATTTACTTAACATCTTAGCAATAATATTTTAACTGTAACTGGTAGAGTCAATGCCCTAGCCAAGATTGAAACTTCGGACCCCCGAGTACGCGTCAAGTGTGGTCCATTTACACAACAAAGGCATGCGAAAAGCAAGGAGAAAATACCTTATGAAAAATAACTAATTGCAACATACAAAACATTTAATTAGATGGTTAATTTAAAAAAACGGCTCTAGTGTAGAACTGGGTGCCCCTTCGATTAGCCACAAATTTTGTTCAATTTTGGCGATGAAACCCAATATCTGGTTACCATGATAGTTTTAAATTTGTTTTAAGGGAAAATAGATCCATGTGTACATGGACAAAGTTAAGGCAGAGTGCAATGTCTGGTTTGTGCAATTCTTTGATTTTTTGTAAGTGAAAATAGATCGATGGGTACATGAACACCAAGTTTGTGCAATTCTTTGACTTCTTGTTTTGAAATTGTGCCTTCCTGGCGCCATCTTGAAATTGTGCGTCCTGGCGCCGATCTTCGCATCAAATTGTAAAGGTTTACCCAATTGTGAAGGTTTACCCAAAACACTTTCTTTAGAGAAAATTCTGTAGAAGAGTAAAGGATTCTGTAGAAGTGTTTGCAATTCTAATTTCTGGGACGAACATTAACGAGACACAATTGTAAAGATAAAAATACTTTTCCGTAAAGGTAAAGTGCTCTGTCTGGAAACCATCATCCAGCAATGGCCCGCAGAAACTACGCGAGATGTGAAGGTTTAGAAATTCATGTTTGGTTGATACGCATCTAGGATATGGGGTTGCTGATTGTAATGAGACAGCCGTTGTGAGCCTGTTTCGAAATACTGTGTCATGAGACGTATTTTAAGCCACCAGACGATGGGACGACTGCCTCAAAGTTTATGTGAAATGAGGTTTTTTCGATAGTTTTATTAGGGGACGAAAGACATAGATCCCGGAAATTGCCTCGTCACGCAACAAATAGTCCACGCGCTAATACACAAGCAGTCACTCCTCAATTTTGTCTCCTTGAAATCATTGCTTGTCTGGAAGACCCTGAACTCAAATCACGGTTTCTTATACATATGTTGCAGTTAGTATAGCTCCTGCATCTTAAACCCTGAGACGCTTGTTTCTCCTCAATGGTATCTGCAGAAAATTATGTTGGACTCTTTTTTTCAGGTTTCGTTAATGTTCTCAGATGAGATATACTTCGCCAGGGGAGGTTTCTATAATGCACATAATTCTCATGTTTAGGCGGTGGAGGCTACAATAAAATAATAAGCAATGCAATAAAATAGCTAAATAATAAGCTTTGTCCTAAACAGTGGCAGAATTTTATAGTTTGTAATGGTCAGAAAATTTGCTCAAACGGCTTTAAATTGACTCTGTTTCCTTTACTGTTTACAGACATATTCAAATATTTATCTCCGTTTATGTTCATTTAGGTACTTAAAACAAAAAAGCAATTGAAAGCTACTCGATCGAAGGTATAATTTTTCTGCATTTTTTAGAAAATAGTATTAAAACATCGGCAGAGTTTTTCCACTTATATCGCTAAAGATGATGGGAGACGAAAACAACGGCAGAAGACTTACTCTTCCTTGGCAGAATTGCGGCAGCCTGAAACACCGTTAAAGGAATAGAATTCAAGAAGAGTTAAATTGTAAAATTTTTAATCAATGATCCTTCACAGAAGCGCAATGTTTGTGAACGTAAATCAGTGTTATTGCGTAGACGATTCAATGTGAAACAATCACATACAAACTTCTGATAACTACAAATTTTAATCTTACTGCCTAGTAAATATTTTGACAATTTAAAGCAACTATAACAGTAATTAGGTAATTAACCCAGGTTAGATCAATATAAAGCAATATTCAGCCTCTCCACTACACTGACAAGTGCAAAAGAAATATAACTTGAATAATAACATAGGCTTACGTACACAATACAAAAAACATAGTTACACTATTTAACATATTAAACACACACAAAAATCACAGTGAAGGACCTTGTCCTATCAAAAGAAAATGTAAAAAAAACCTTTAAATTTCATAATCACATGAACTCTGAGAGGAAGTAGAGATACGTACGTCTGCAGACTTATGTGAACGTCCTACACTCTCGGACATTAGAATCCATTAATGTGCACATTGAGAATCCATTAATTAACTACACTGACACGTGCAAAATAAACATAACTTTAATAATAACATAACCTTCTTACACAATTCAAAGAGCATAGTTACACTATTTAACATATTAAACACACAAAAAAATCACAGTCAAGGACCTTGTTCTATCTAAAGGAAAATCTAAAAAATTTAAATTTCATAATCACATGAACTCTGAGAGTAAGTAGAGATACGTACGTCTGCAGACTTATGTGAACGTCCTACACTATTGGACATTAAAATCCATTAATGTAGACATTAATGGATCCAACTAGTCAAATTAAACCGAGAGTACTTTTTCCGCCGCTCACTAAGAGTTAAATTGCAGTCACTTCCTTATTGCTTCCAAGGCCGGATCGTGCCACATCACACACTCGATAGCCGAAGTCACTAAATCTGAAAATGTGCGATTTCACACTGATCTGTTCCTCTGCTAATTGAATAACATTCTCGACAACGCGTCATTGATCTTCGCCCGAGGACTCGTAATTTGGGGAAATCCACATCGTGAAGTGTGGAAACTTTGAGTACCTTTACGCTCATCTGTTCCTCCGATCATTAAATAACAGTATCAAAAAGGTATCTTTGATCATCGAACAAGGCCTAATAACTTCGAAAAATCGACAATGCTAGATCTAACAATTTAGTACGTTCTCTCTCGTCTGTTTTTCCACTCATTAAATAACAACCTGGAAAGAGTTTTTCTGATGAACTCTCCCAAAATCTTTTACTTCTTCATGTTGCTCAACTCTGCTCGGATTCCAAGAAGAATCTAAATGCTAAACATCACTCCCACGAAAGAAAATGCCGATAGAAAATTCTCCGTATCTCAAAATAAGCTGCTGAAGAAACCTCTGAACCCCTTCTGACAAAATCTTCCCCATTTTAACTCCATTATTAATTACATAGCCACGTCCAACGCAGTACTCCTCATTTCAAATTAAGTGGTCAAGTGGTCAATCGCCGTTTACCACGATCGTATCCCAGACAATTATGTCTTCGTAAAAATAAGAGTAGGCGGAGCACACGTTTCTTTATGAACAGCGTGAGAACCCTCAGGGTAATTTTCTCTTTCTGGAAAAAAAATCGGAAAACATCACGTCATGACAAAAAGCCTCCGACGATGAACAATGCATTTGTTTGCAACTTCTCTTCGTATCACAGATCAAGCAGAGCCATACAAAGAATTTGCGCCTATCTTAAGTCAATATTTGCTTTTCATAGTTAGCCGATTGCACATAAACAACCTTAACTTTCCCTTCAAATTTTTATGAAACGTTGTATCCTGCAGACCGCCCAGTGGCCAGGCTCTCATTTAGTGAAAAAAAAACCAATCTCCTTTCTGTACAATGCAGAAACGAAAAGGGTCTACCTTTCTTTATTTTGTATATACAGCATGATTTAAGTAATCAAACTAATTATGAAAAAAACGTAGATTATTTTTATATCGAAGAAAGCAAGAAAGGTTAAGTTCTGAAATACATGGGTCAAAATTCGTTTTCATTTATTACGGGCAAAGTACACAAGGGCTATCTGCCTTAAGGGATGTCTTCGGGGAAGACGCTCAAAGGGAAATAGGCTCGTATGCACGTTAAGCACGGGAAACCTATAAAAATGCTCAAGCAAACAGCCCATTTGCTGGGATTTGGACCTTATATATCGAACTACCAGTGTTCAGAGACTTTACAGTTCGGCCGCTGGTGAACACGTTAAACTTAGTATACTAATTATCCGTATGAAATGCAGTACAATTTATAACTTTTCAATTTATTTGTTATTCTGTCTGAACTATCAAAAATGTATATTTTAACATTTTTATTATTTAAAAACTTAAAAAAAAATTATGTACAATTTTTCTAGATATAAAATGGTATGATTAAAAATTGCTGTGATAGTTACAGTATTATGACATAAAACATTTACATTTTTAGAGCAAAAAAGTGTACTATTTTGGGAATAAATAAAAGTAATAAACATAAAATGTCAAACGACTGTTGCATCTAGCTCGTCATTAAACAATATCTTCAAACAGGAGAAAAATCTTTGATAAGGAAGAAGAATTATAACGGAGTTTAGAAGGTACACTGGGCAAAAAAATGGTGACAGTTCTATATCTCCCATTCTACTGGGCAGATTAACAAAATTCAAATTGCGCTTTTCATGCCTCGAAAGCGAGACTTAGGATATGTATTAGATTTATATATGGCATTGTTTTAATATATGTATTGACGCAAAATCGGACTTTTTCTGAAATGACATGCCATTTTCTCCATATTTCGATTCCACGATTCAAGTTATGCCAGACTGCAGAGTTTATAAAAATTGCACGAGTAGTTTTTGAAAAATTAGCCCTCAGAATTCTAGCTCCTCAATATTAATTCAATTTGGTATGTATTTATTAATATCTTTTTTTTTATTACACTTACTTGATTCCTTCTTTCACAGTTCGAAATTTAAGTTTAGTCCAAATAAAATTCACTCATGATTTATTTTTAAAATTTGTATTTTTAAAAAGTTTGGATTATAACCTATAAACCTTTTACCATCAACTTAAAGTAGATGTATTTCTAAGTATACCTCCAAAACATTAGAACTTTTTATTCAACATTTTCGAAGATATAAGTGAATTGATATACTGACGCGTTTTGAAATTTGGCATATTTGTTGTAAGCCATAATAACTTCTAATGTGGTTTACGCACTTTGCTAGAATTATTTGAAAGTACACACACAATTTAACCTCCGCACAATTTAAGGGATAGGAAAATAGGTTGCCATGTATTAAGAATTTGGCTAAATGAATTATTCTTGGCGCAACTGAAAAAAAATTCTCAAAGTTAAATTTCTGAATTTCTCTGTAAATTTCGCACCAAATTTTACAAAATTTAATATTTAGGCATCATTTGAGTCGTAGAATTGACATATGTAAAACAATTGGTATGTTATTTCAGAAAAAGACCCATTTTGTGTCAAAATACCAATTTTAGAAAAATGTTATATATAAATCTAATATACATCCTAAGTCGCGCTTTCGAGACATAAAAAACGCAATTTGAAATTCGTCAATCGGCCCAGAGAACGGGAGATACAGAATTGTACCCCCTTTTTTTCCCCGCAGTGTACATTTGCTTACCACACTATTTTTCACACTCATAACTTTATGTCTAAAAGGATTGTACGTTCAAGATGCTTCAAGTGGCATTTGAGCCTAAATCACATCTACTCGAACCAAGCCGTCCAACACTAAATGTTTTCATGCCTTACGCTTTACGAACTTTGCACAATGATTTCGAAAAATGTTCATTTGTTTCAATGTTCAAATTTTTCCTATACTTGATAGATTTATAGATTAGAATTATGGAGTTAGAGTAAAAATTATAGAATTTAAATCCTTATCTGGTGAAACATCCAACATTATCAGCAACTGTTTAACTATCTGTCTTGAAGCAAATAATTTAAAAGAAAAAATAATTGGCCTTTGGGCCTTTAATACGAACTCTAACTTTTGGGGGGAGTTGATAGCCCTGCAGAAAATAATATTTTTGTTAAACTGAAACGAAACCTTAACCATGGTTTAATAGCAATCGAATGTGCAGAGCATATTATCCATTATATCATAATAACATCAGCTAACGTTTTGTCAATTGATCTAGAAATGGTGATTTTTAAGATATATCTTAAATCTTATACTGTTAGAGTGGAAACACTGAAATATTTCTGCAACTTCGTAGAAACCGATTTTCGATTTTTTGATGATACTAATGATACTAGGATATTCACAAACCAGATGGTTAGCATTATTTCCCCCCATTGAAAGGATACGCCAAGGTTCATTCTCAAAAAACGTGTTTCATGCTTATTTCAAAATTATTTAATAATCCAGTGTCAGAAACGTGACTACATTTATTAACACTAAAGCTTCAATATTTTACAAAGTTATTACAAGAATTGAAAATCAAAATTCGTCTGTATTTTAAGTACTTTATTCAGGAGGTGGTCTGAAAGCTTTACCGTTGATCAAGAGAGAGGATAACCTTAATCCATAAATGTTAGAAAACTCTAGAAAACCTTGAAGAGAATGAAGACGTGTCACAATACGAAGTTACCGAATTTCGAGAAATTACTGTTTCATTTCATCAAACTTCTCTTACTTAATTTGAGAAAGGACAAAAGATGTAATTCAAGAAATAGAAACGTGCAGCTGGATCATACTAAAAAAATCCCTTCTTAAAACAGTCTTTTTTAATTAATAAAATAACACAAAATTATACATTATTGTAAATTGATGTATATGAGGGATAAGTTTATCTTAAACAATATATCACGCAAAAAAAATATTGGAATGGTCAAAAAATAAGATGTGTCCAGTTCAGAGTGAATGAAAATAACTGCATATTTAATAAGAACCAGATTCCTGGTTCAAATGTTTAAAATTTACGGAATTTTTCTTTTGTCTTCCTGCTACAATTAAGCGACTTAGCATTATGCACAGTTTTTGGACTAGTGATTAAATTCAGCTTAAAGTGGACACTTTGAAGAGTTTGTTAATTAACAAAATACATTTTGATGAAATGCGCGGACTGTTATGAGAAGATCAAAAAAGGAAAAATATAATAAATATGCTTCAGAGAAATATAAGGCTACTTCATCAAAATAATTTAAAAGGTTGCAAATTTATTATTTTGTTTAAAAATGAATACTGAGTTTTAATTTATTCTTCATTTATTAAAAAATATTATGTATCACTATTAAAAATAAAGGAAAGTTAATTATTTTGCTATATAAATATATATATAGAGAGAGAGAGAAATCAAAGTAATCTTTATTACACGCGACTCAAGTGTCTGTTTGTCGCCGATAGTTTATTGGTTGGTTGCGAAACTGTACTAGCCAATAGAGTGTAGTTGCCACGGCATTCAAATAGTAAAATAAATGTTATCACAATAGTTATCATTGTTTTAATTAAATTATCTTGGTATTTAAATATTTTTAATTCATACAGTTGTTGCTTATTACGCATTTAACTATATTTACATATGAATTACCTAGAAACAGGCAAACGTCGAGAAATTAAAGGAGACGAAACCAACTAAAGAGCTGTGCGTAGTACATCTCATCGGGTAGGTTTACCCAAACTCCTATGCTAAATATCCTTTCACGTAAAGAGTTTAAAATTTTGCCTGATTTTATTGCGACATTGTATTTTAAACGGAATTTTCAGCTGAACGCAAATTGAGTGTGTCAGGGGGAAGGTGAACGTTTGTTTGCATTGGCAATCATCTGTTTACATAAAAACTACGTCTTAACGTAATTTCTTTTAAGAAAGCCTCCTAGAAAATACAGCACTGAAGAGGAGAGAAAAGGAGCTAAAGCTGCACAAAAACGGCTTTCTACTCAGCAGAGAAAGAAATGTACCGCCAGTGGTTTCCTTCATTGCAGTCTACTTTAAGCAATTAAGCAAGTTGAAGGGGGAAACCCCGTGGGGCAGTAAGCAAAGGGGCATCCTCGCCGCCTGCCCTGGGTAATTCAGTTTGAATTAGCAGAGACCTTTGCACAAATCATTTTAATTACAATTTATAATATCTAGAACAGCGGTCATTTCGTATGACCACCGGATTTTCTAATATATATATACATATATATTGATATACATATACCACGTCCACCACAATAACAATAAAAATAAAAATAATTCAAATACTTCATTTATAAAAAAAATATATTTCAAAAATTATATATAGAACGTCCCGAAATTCGAGCTTCGAAATCTGGTCACCTTTGCATAAACGATGCTCAGATCGGTTTTCCAAGTGGTGAAGCCTCTGTGCAGTCTTTTCATTTATAAATAATGTAGGTGACATTACTCAAACTACCTCGTGCGCATGTGTTGGAATACTAATTGTCTGCATATTCCAAATTGAAAACGAACACGTTGTGAATTCTTCAAGCAGTACTTCAATAGTCACCCTGTGTTTCAATTTCTTTCAACGGAATATTATTTCTACTATTTTGATTGTTCTATTTAATTCTTGCTAAGTCGACCACTCCTGAACCCACAAGAATTTGCTCTTTTGGAATCGGCTCAGGGAAATTATACTCATTAACGAAATACGTCCATACTAATCTCTTTCATTGGAGCCGATACGATATCACTCATTGTATTTAAGATACATGCATTCATAAAACGCATGAAGGATTTCATTTCATATTTGCTGCCTAAATAAAATGTAACATTCTTATTTGTAGTTTGGATGCAATGCCATTGCTGATCCATTAGCGATTGAAATTCAGAAACAATTTGCAATAATCTAAGGAAGTTACCATTCAGTTTTTTTTAAGAATCTCTAAGTGCTATCCGCTATCATCTTACAATTGTCTTTTTTATGTTATGTATAAATTCCATTGGGCAGAAATACACTGACGTATTTTTATCCGTTTATTACAATCTTCGTTGTACTGAATTAATCTCGACTTATTACTTTACAATGTTTTACGTTAGCTGTACTTTAAACTATTTCAACTACTCAAATTATTTCATGTTCGGCATTTCGTAGAGAATACATGCAATGTTCATGCTACTAAAAGTATTCAAAGCAAACATTATTGCTCTGAATACTGAACACATATTTGGGTCTACTAAAATATTTTCAAATTCATTTTGCGTAAAACACGTGAAACAGTATGCGAAAACCAAACGTTTAACCAAATACCGAATTTGTTTAGCCATTATATGCCTTCACCTCAGGGAAATTGTAGATGAGCAAAGAAGACATCGAAAATTGAAATTCAGACGTGTAAGGAAGAAAGAGAAAAAAAGAGAATAACAAGTGGCTCGACATATGTTTTCCAACCTAATTCTCCTTTATGCTTGGATGGCGGGAAATGAGGAAGAAATGGCGAGATGGCGGGAAATGGATAGCGGTTCAAATTCGGTTGCGGCGAACTAGGAGAGTACCTTGTTGCTATAACGGCTTCATTCTAATACAGTTAGTTCCTTACTGTTTTGTAGAGGCTACCTTGTTGCTATGATAACGGCTTTATTCTAATACAGTTAGTTCCTTACTATTTTGTAGAGTCTAAAATAAGCTCGAGCTAACAGTGGGCATTACTGCAGATAAAAGATACTCAAATATGAACACAGACTTCCTGTAGATCTGAAAATTTATGTTCAGTGCGTCCCATGTTTTAAATTTTTTAGTTCTATTTCTAAATCGCACTGTGAAACGATATCATTACGTCTTTTAGGATATATATAAATATTGAAAACGCATTTATGGTAATTAGTTCTTTTCCGTGCGAGTGTGCATTTTGCATCCCAAGCAAAGGCCTGGAGAAGAGGGGCATATTTTAATACGGCAAATCAGTGAGAAAATATTTTCTTGCCTTTGCTCAAGTCGTCTATAGAACTCTTCATATAATTCTGGTGTCAGAAAAAAAATTGGCATGAAATAATGTTTTGCCCATTTGAGACTCGCCTAAATCTAACCTGTTGCATGTTCTCTCTATAGCCCACCTCTTAATTCAAGACATTAGAAAATAATAATGAATTTTCAGGCAGTGTTCCTATTCTTTAAATAAAATTTTACTCGACGCACGATTTGTTCTCTAAACTAATGATAATTACATTTATTTATTCATTTTTTGTCTTTAGGTGTATGGAAAAGAGTGAACCTAAGAAAGGAAAGAGAGTGTCGAGGCAGGTGAAGGTGCACCTAGGTACCTACCTATTTTGAAGTTCTTCAGTTCAAGCTACACCCTTGTAACAGCCTCTATATTAGTAAAGTGAGTAGTAGTTTCGTATTTTGTCACGAGCAAAATTGCGGTGGGAGGGGACCCTCGAACAACATTACGGGATAATTGGTTACTTGAGACATAGAAACAACTCTTCATATTGTATAGTTAAGGAGACTTTTCACTTAGTTTAAATGTTTGTCATCAGTTAACAAGCTAAATCCGAAACGCTTAATATTTTACCCAATTAAAAACGAAATACCACCACGGTCTTCCTCTCCTCGAGCGCTATCACCAGAGTATAACAGTTTTGTCTCTAGGTCAAAATCGACCCGAGTTACGTAGAGTTGAAATTTGCCATAATGCTAAGTCTACAGGAGGATTCTAAAAGTGTGTAAAAGGGTAAAATTTTTGCTAATAAAGATAGAGCGTTAAAAGTACGGCCATCGACAGACCCCCCCAGGGACACGCTTGCAGTAGAAGCGGTTTGCTCTCATCTGAATTAGAACCGCCGTCACGCACACATGACTTTTCCAATGCTAAGTCTATGTAACGGCGGGAGCTTTAACATAGGCTCTATGGCTAACATTTCGACCCCCTTATAACCCGGGCTGTGGTGCTCCGATTTAGATGCGGTTTCGTTTTTCATGAAACAAAAATTTTTTGCGATTTTTCCATAAGAAAAATTTGGGGGTCACCATGGGAGGTCCCCCTGAGGCCTCCAACCCCAAAAAACCGAGAACTCAGATCTCAGGATCTACCGATTCGATTTTCACCAAAATTTATATGCATAGACTGTGGCCCAAGAGCTCTCGAACCGCGCACAAAGCACGTCTCTAGGTCGACCAGGGGGTACGTGGCAGGGGTCCAAAATTGGGGGGTCAAAAAAATATTTTACCCAATTAAAAACTAAATACCACCACGGTCTTCCTCTCCTCGAGCGCTATCACCAGAGTATAAACCCATATAGCACACTTAGTTGCTATAACGTTGCAGTGACCTCTCAATGTCACATTTGCTTCACATTACGTTTGTGACCAGGATGCAAAGTCCCAGAGCAGTCCGCAAACATTTAATGCGACCATCAAAAATTTCTCACTCTCTCCCACTCTGACCTTTTACGACCTTGGTCACGTAATTCTTCCTTAATGGGAAGTATCCTTGCGCACTGACCTTGTTCCTAGTCCCCCAGCATTACTTAATGACACCCCGATTTAACCGCTCTCCGATCTATTGTGAAAAACTTCGATAAACTTTCCAAAATATCTTATTTTTATATTTGCAGCTTGCGATTTTAATTAGTTCTTTTTTGTTACATATTTATAATTCATAGTGTTTTTTTTTAAATATAATACTGAGAAATCGTGGAACTATATTCTATGATGGATGCATACAAATTTTTCAGTATCTTGAGTTATCAAGAGACGCTGAACAAAGATCTCAGTGTAGCACATTTTTTTTGTCTCGGTTATTTTCGTGACATTTTTTTAGATCTGTTCCTTTCCTGACTGGAGAGCTCGTGATTACTAAATTTTCAGGTAAGCACTGTTTATTGTTTATTGATGCGAATGATATCAGTAATAATTAGAATAGAATTATTTGAGCCGTATTTGAAAAATTATGAAGAAAAAAGGAATAATGAATAGACAATGAACTCATTTTTGTTTGCATTAAAAAGAGTAACAGTTTACTCTCATTTTTATCTCGTTGCTTAAAATTTTAAATTTAGGAAAACATCTTTATCTAGAGGAAATTACGCTTTTTAATATTAAAAGACTGAATGAAAAGTAATTTATTTTATACATTTTTATTGCAGTATTTTACATGTGGTCTACTGTTTTTCAAATTCATTTTTTAAATTCATACGCTACTTTTATACGTGGGACCTCATATTATATTGCAAATTATTCCATACTTTACAACTCTCTTAAACCAGGTTCTAGTTACATATTTTTTAATTGATTTTTTGATTTTTGAATGAACTTTTATTATTAATATAATGTTATAAATGTTATATTAATTTTCAATGCTGAACTTTTTACATGCTTCCTTTATGTAAATTTCTGAGATTTTTTTCTAAATTTTATTATTAACTGCTATTTTTGCTTCCCGTAAATTATGTCATATTTTTACATGTAGCGTATTTTAGTTAAGATATCTAAGTAGCCCAAATCATTTATTTAAAGATTTACAAAATTTTTTTTTAGTTTCGGCTACGCTATTTAAATATGGCAAAGTACGCAAAGGGTATCTGTCATAAAGAATAAGAGATATCTTTATGGAGAACATTTGAAGGAAGCCCTATACGTATTCACCTTACGTAAAGGCAATAAACAACAAAACTCAACCATGCAAAAATATTTCTTGTTTCGGAGGAATATAATTGTAGTATCAAAGTTTTAAATAGACAAATTAATTATTCAAGAAATAACATCATGATAATAAAAACAAGCAAATTACTTTTTATCGATATATATATGAAAGAAGTTAAAATCTTACCTGTGACAAAAGACTGTAAACTGTAAATTATAATTCGTGTCCAGAAATATGAGTTACTTATAAAATATTTCGTGCCGAAACAATATTTTTACAGAACTTAACAAATCGCAAAAGAATTTATAACCGTAATTAAGACTAGTGTAAATCGAAATGTATTTAATCCACGCCAAGAAATTTTATTCGAAATAATAACTTTTCTTCAAATGAATTTATTTCACTTCTGTAAACATGACACTTGTTTATTATAAATTTAAAAATTAACATATAAACAACAATTTCAGTTTAATACATCATTTGCAGAAATGGAAAATTAAAGGACATTAATTTCTGCAAAGACATTTAAAGAGCTTAGGAATATTTAGAAAGGAATCTTTCATAAAGGGATTTAAAAATTGCATTGCTATAGCTTGTGATTATATATACTATCAAATATTTAAGCATTAAAGTAAAGTCTTTATCATTATCCAGAGAAAGACAAACTAATTTTGAGGGATATAGATAATTTCTTGGAATCCTTTCTCGTGGAATAGACTTCGTGTTCTTTGCCGTATTCAGAGAAACAAATAAATTTTCATGGAAATTATTTTATAGCAGAAAATGTATACCTGGATAGCCCCTCGAAGTTTCTGAAAACTTCGGATGTATATATTTGAAGGAATTTTATTTTTTTTTAAATTTCAGGACACTATGCAAATTTATACACTTAAAAAATTAAATATAATTTCCCTCTACAATCTATCTATCTATATATATATATATATATAAAACACGCTTTTTTCCCGCAAAGTTAAGTAGTGGAATTTCTTTTATTTTCATAAAATCAACCCATTTCTATTTCAACTAAAATTATTGAATGAAATTAAGTTTTGATTGCGAGATTAAAAATAAAATAAAATAAAAAAAGAGACATAATCACATTAATACGAGATGTAATTTTGTTTTTATATTTACTGTACTAAGTGTAAATTTAAAAATACTTTTTATGTTAAACGGATCATATATCCTATTTCTCTTCAACTAAAATTAGACAAAAAAAATTCATTAATTGACGTTAAGTAGTAAAATAATAAAATGTTTAGTAAAGTATGTATTGATGCTGTGTTGACACGTTACAGTCTGAAAACAGTTATGATTTTAAAGAAGAAACTGAATCACATAGAAAAACCAGCATCAGAACCCTGCCATCAGATTTTAATACCTAAAACAAAATCTCAAAATTGATTCTCCTAAATATTTTTTTTAATCTTTCGAATCATTATTTAGTAACATTTGCGCCTTGCAGGCCTGGCGCCAGAGTCGTTGTAGTGCCAGCGGGCGAGAAAATTCAGAGCAAAAAACAGAGAACAAAACTAAAATTTTATTAGGAACCGACGGTAGACTTAGGAAATGAGCCTCTCATTACCGGCAAGTGCACCAAAAAACGATACGGCTGTGAGCAGTAGAGACTCATTTGGATTGAGTTAGTAGCTTCCTAAAAACATGTACGGTGAAATATAATATTCGAATGTTATTTAAATCAAAACAAAAATTGAAATCACATAAATAAGCACATAAATAAACAAATAGAAATAATAACTAATCCACATAACTAGAACTTTGGATATCAGATATGTCCGGTAATTAGAATTCTTCTCCGCTTTCATATTTGCTCTAAACGAGAAAGACTACGAAATGCGCATATTTCATATAGCCATTTTTGTCTCAAAATGTATTTTCCAAATCCTCATATTTTCTCCTCAAAAACCATATTAAAATAATTACTAATAACGAAGTTAATAAATAGTTCTGATTTCATTCTATATTCAGAGAAGTTGTAGAGACATTAGGTTATTACGAAGCAGGAGACATGAAAAATGGGCAACGCCTTCGCCGGGAATCGAACCACGGACCTCTGAATTACCGGCTCAGTGTGCTGACCATTACACCACCAATTTGAAACATTTTGCTCGAAGTATTATGTGTTACCAATTTGAAACATTTTGCACGTAGTATTTTATTTATTTTAAGATTATTTTAGATTTAACTAAAATATCTAAAATAATTATTTTAGCTTTATGATGAGTTTCTTTTACATCGCGGAATTTGATGATGGGGTACAAATAGTACCAAATTCTTGTTTTTCTGCTAATAAGGACACTGCGCTCGAGCGCAACCCTTCGACCTAAGAAATGACAAACGAAGATAATAGCTGCACCCGAGGGTCACAGCTGCATGGGCAGAGCTCCGCGGCCACCTCTGCCCTAAAAGTTGGCTCATGTGAGAGCCCTGTTTTCGAATTACATGAAAACGCTAAGTCGAAGAGAAAGAAAGAACGATGTCACCTTGCCCTCAGGGCGCCACTCCTTCGGG
Organism: Stegodyphus mimosarum; assembly: GCA_000611955.2. Classification (NCBI taxonomy): domain Eukaryota; kingdom Metazoa; phylum Arthropoda; class Arachnida; order Araneae; family Eresidae; genus Stegodyphus; species Stegodyphus mimosarum. The sequence goes on from KK115573.1 coordinate 1,302,924, forward strand.
ACACAAACGAATGTAACCTACTAGCGCTCCAAACACATGCCTTCGAAGACAAAGGCGCCAGTAGGAGGTGTGACCACCCAGCTGCGACGAGAAATCTACTGCTAGCTCCACCACAGCCGAGGGAGCGGACAAGACAGTACCAGTACGGTCCCTGCCGAGCCTGAACCCATCCTAGGTGCAATACCCGGGTTCTAGTCCTGTGAAGAATAAGGTACAATAGTACCTGATATTTTGCCCCCGTGGTTGAGACTGTCTAAGTACAGATCCTAGCCAGTACTTCCCAGGTTTTCCTGAGTCAACCCCCGGGGGGATGTTAATAAGGACAAATGTTATTGGCCAAATGAGAAGATGAATCAGATCAAATTAAACAAATTCATTGCATCGCATCAAGCCCCAGATCCAGAACATTGGCAGTTGCATCGGGTTCTCCGAATTTTTGGAACGGCAAGTAAGATATTTTCTGTATTTCAAATGTATTCCTGTCGCTCATTTTTCTCACAGTATAATTTAGAAAGCTGATTAAAAAGCGGAAAAATAGTCTTGCTTGTAATAAAAAATTCAAAAATTATCAATCATGTTAGGAAATAATATATTTGCTTGAACAAATTTAACTACATTATTTTTATACAAATTTGATGCTCTAGAAATCTCTTTAGTTACCTTAATTTTGCAGTGGAAAATAATAAAATATTATAATCCTACATTTTCGAAAACATGTAAATAAAACTTCTGATTGACTTATTTATTAAATAAAATTTATTTATTTAAAATCGTAGTAAAGTATCTAAAATTATCAGAATTTAAATAAAATAATGCAGCTATGATTGTTCACCTAATTTTACATCAAATATTTTGATCATTTTACACAATAAATATTGCCAGAAGGTTTAGATATTTGATCTAATATTAAACGGTTATTTAATTAATATATTTTGCTTTAGGTTAAATTATTGTTTATGACCGATTGCGGAAATTAAAGTTTAATGAAAACATCAAATTTTTTTTCAGTTAATTACAAAAAAGGTATAGAAATATTAAGTTGGCTATGGAGTTTTCAGACATCGAAAGTGCAGAATCGAAAGTACCAGAATCGAAAGTACCAGAATGCACACTGGCAAAACATAGTCAACCAGAAATTTCTGCATCTCTTACAACTAGTCCTCACTGCAGCTCTAATAACTATAATACTCCGAAAGCAGACTTACCAGAAAGCTCCAATAAAGGTTCCGTTACCTTTTATGAATCTGCCAATAGTCAATTTTTTAGAAGTGTTCTGTTTTCAGAATAATTATGTAATACCTTGACCCTTTATCTTTTGCAGAATTTCAACGTCTAATTTAAAAAAAATTAAACTGTATATCGAGCAGATTGAAAATATTGGAAGAAAAGATGGACTTGCTGAAAACTCATTCTGCAACTGAAGCTCGACCAAAGAGTTTAGAATTAAATATATTCCCGTTAAATACAGAATTAGAGCTTCAAGTTTTAGAGCAAATGCTTCTTGACGACGAAGCTCCTGTGGTATTACAGAATAATAATTTTTTACATTAATTTTAGTAATATCTTTATTTTTTTCCTTTTTTCCACACTTTCATTTTATAATTTCTGTTACGTTTTTATTTAACCGAAATTTTATTTTTCAGTATTATCTTATTCTCTTTACGTAAAAGCTAACTGCGTAAAATGTACATAAATATGAACGTAAAACAGCGAAAACTTTATGATTTTTACATTTACATTTTATTTTGAGGAAAAGTAGATTTCTTCAAAAGTTATGAAATAATTTTCAACTTTTGAAGAAAGTTAAAGTGAGAAGTTATGAAATAATTTTCGTAAATGATGGAAAAAGATACGCTGTTTGTTATGCATTTATATATTAAAGATAATTTTTATTTTTAGATCAACGAATTAAAATATATCGGTGGTAGAGGAGATTACCAAATCGTAAATAATATTTTGAAGAAGGTGATGACAGGCGCATTAGTTGAAGAGTACAGTTGGGCAGGTGCCAAAAAAAGAAGGCATTTAAATGCTTGAAGTTATCGCAGGTTATGTTACGTAAGTCAACATTTATAAATATATTTTTACATGTGTCATCAGTTAGAAAATATCTTGATAATTTACGTTTGATTAATTTCATAATATTGAATCTGCTAAATTTAAATGCACGAGCAAGACTTACATTAAGCCATACCCGTAGCTTTCAGTCTTCGAGTGAAATATTTATTCGAAGAATCGGGTAAAATAAGACCACTGCTTTGGTGAATAATGATGTTTAAAAGGAACTTTTTTTTACTAGTATGAAATGTTATTAATACTAGCTACTAAACTATCCCAAAAACTATCTGACTATCCCAAAAGAAGTAACGCAGGTAGACATTAGCATCTGGGAAGATATCCCATACTGAAATGCATTAAGGAAGAGGAACGTATTAAGTCAAGAAGACTTTAAATGAATTAAACGACTAAATAAAGTAGCAGTTTTTATCTGATCGCAAATATTCAAAATGTTATTTAAAATGTTTACTTTTCTTTTATCCACAAAATGACGTTTAATCCTCATTTGTTCTGTAATTTCATTCTCATGATGAGTTGTTACTTAGTTTATTATCTATCCATTTGTCACTAATTGAGCTTAATTAAATAAAGCTTTGTTCTTTTACGTTATATTTTGCCGCCCAACCGAAATAGTGATTAGTGACTCTGACTGCCGTACCAAAGCTCCCAGATTCGAATCTCGAAGAAGGCTTGGTTGTGCAGCATGGGGGGCACTCAAAATATGCTGCAAGCTGAAAGCTCTCTCGAGAAGCTGATGGTAAGAAAATAGGACTGGGAGACCCTCAGACTCGCCCTCCGAGGTGCTCTCCCTCAAAACTCATAGACCTGTTATATACTAGACCGAGCATCGCCATTCAAAACCAGGCGAAAAGCGGCACAGGAATGAGCTGCAGGAGTTTGGGCATGAAATGAAACTGAACCTAGACTTTGGCGTACTATCGCCACGGCTGGCGATTTTTTTCCGTTAAAAGTGAATAAAATTAAATAAAAAAAGGGGAAATAGTGATGATTTCATCAGGAGGGTAGCATCAATATAAGGCTGTTTCTATACTGCACAAATTAAATTTGCAAGTTTTTTTCATTTAAAAATAAACAAATAAATCAATAAATAAAAAGTGATTTAGGCAAAGTATATAATACATACTAAAAATAGTGGATGGAAAGTAAAATAATTAAAAAATTTTTAAAAATAAATAAAATTCATATATATATTTATTATAATGCAATAATAATGCATAAAAAAGGAGCAAAGATAATTTTAGAAATTATTTTGAGTGAAAAAGAGATTAAAATAAAACAGGAAGATTATAAGCCTAAAAATTGGCCAGGGGAAAAATAAATATATAAATATATAAAAAATAAAAAATAGAAGGTTTTTTTAGTGCTTAGGACAGAATAAAAAATAAAAAATAGATAACATAAGTAAAATGAGTGGAAACAGAAAATAATACAAAAAAGAAATTCAATGTTAATACGAAAAGGAAATTTAATGTTAATACGGTGTATTATAGAGAACTACATAGCAGGCAAATCAAAGTGAGAAAGATATTAAATTAAATAAAGTAAAAATGAATGTCAATATAGCCGATATAAGTTAAAAGGAAGAGAGAGGGGTAAATTAATAAATTATGAAACAAAAATGTGGTAAATTAAGACTTCCTTTTACTAACAAAAATAAATATATTATGCACGTTGCACAACGTAGTCGCACTATTTTAAATAATTTTAGAAGGTAAAATTTAAATAATGTTCATTATTTTTAAAAAGAAACTTAAAATTATTAAAGTTTTGAAATTTAACTGCTATATAATGACTATTTTCCTAATACTTAACAAATTCTTAATATTAAAATAAATGCCAGAAACATGATATAAGAAAGAAAATACGTGATTGAAAGTAAACATATTTGTTATAGTATTTGGATGCAAGAAAAGGGGATAAAATAAGGTCATTCATGTAAAAAAAAATCATAATTTTATGCAGTTCTTACACAGTGTATTGTATCGACATTACCAAGTATTAAATACATACATTACTACTTCGTACATGTCCGCATAAGCAAACGCATACAAAGAATATATAACTAAACGCATTTGAAGCAAAGTCTGTTGGCGTACAAAAAATGTCGCCAAAGCAGAATACTAGACTAATTAAAATTATATCATATAACTAAAATTTTAACATTTTTTTCAGAACGCAGTTATTAAAAACATACATATATATTAAGATACTTTTATTTAAATGTTATTTCAAGTATGCATATATTATATAAAATTAGAAAATCTATTTTTATTAGAAAACGGCAAGTAGAGTGGCTAAAACACCTCTACATCTTATAAAAAATAGGTTTTAAAACTTTAGAAAAAGCTCATCTGTGAAATGTTACTCCTTCACCTTTCACGTATCTGGAATTACATCCATATGCGGAGCACGAAAGTACCATTTTTTAAGTCCGAAACAATGCGCGTACTCGCAAACACTTGCTTCTCACAAATTCTCTATAGGGCTGTAATGGTAAGGAAGATTCGCGGGAAATACGATTCGGGAAATGTTCCATATGTCACGTGGTTAGCATTCCTGTTCCCCTTCAGGGTTGCCGTTTCTCTCTCTAGTATATTACAGCTCTATGTCAAAACTGGGGCGGAACTGAGCTAAAGTGGTGCTGTCACCTATATGGTTCTCAAGGCTCATGTCAACGACAGGTGCAATCTTGTACTCCTTGCCAAGATAAATTTCCTGGGCTTGCTTGTTCTGACTACGTCTCACAAGTGAAATTAGTAACAACAACGCATTATATTTAATTTATTCATCACTTATTATTTTTTTATATTATTCCTTATTATTTATTGCCTATTCATTTCTGTTGCCGTTCCGTCGGAGCTTCATAAGGCTGTTGCGCATTTAATTTTAGAAACTAAGTTCTGTGTATAGGTGATCGTAGTAATACAGTAACATATTGGGACTACTTAATTGCAGCGCGCAATTAAAATTTAAATTTACCTTCAAAAATTAGATAATTATACTTGTTTCGTTATGTTGTAAACGACAGTTTGTAAACTGGTACTTTCGAAAAAGTTTTAGAATTAATTGTTTCATAATATTTTTTGTGTGTTATTTCTCTTATATTTTAATTGCTTTCACAATCGTTAACACAATTTAAGATGATAGCGATAAAATATGTTTAAGAAGATGGTGATGAATGCATTGAAAAAATTTTATGCCTTTTATTTCATTGATCTTCTGTTTATAAATGCAGTAACTATAATTAAAATTTTACAAGTAAATTTTCCATTTAATGTATCTTTCAGAGATAGTGCGAATTCATCTCCCTGCAATAACTGAAGAGAAAGTTGCTAGTATAACGGCTAACTGGTTGAAAAAGCAACGTAAAGAAAGAAATGAAATGTATGAAAGTAAATTCAAATTGAATATTCATTCTGGGTACTAGAACGTCCTTATGTACATGAATTTTATGTCCCCTTTTTGTACAGAAGCTGTCTTGAAATCTTAGAATCTAAAAACTTAAAGTTTGTATTTGTTTTTACTAAATTATAAGTATTATAAATTCTTATGTTTGAAACTGTCTGAGTTTCTTATAACAGTAAATCAAACGATCATAGAACTATTTATTACTTATTTAAAAATGTGGTCTTGAAATCTTAGAATCTAAAAACTTAAAGTTTGTATTTGTTTTTACTAAATTATAAGTATTATAAATTCTTATGTTTGAAACTGTCTGAGTTTCCTATAACAGTAAATCAAACGATCATAGAACTATTTATTACTTATTTAAAAATGTGGAGTTTTCTATCAATTTTAAAATAATTTAAAATTTAATAAATTGTTTTAAAACTCTTGTACAGTCACTGCTCATCTTAATGCATATAATAGCATTAGATATTTTATAACAATAATACATATTTTGTTTAATTTCAGGAAGCTGAAGGAAGCATTATAACCATATATTGTGAATATATGAGTCATATTATAAAATTCAATGATGTCATATTACAAAAATCAATAGTTATTGTATATATATACATAATTGTTGCTATAAATAAAATGTGTTGTTAACGGTATTAACTTCTTATTAATTAAGAAAATGCTTCATAAAATATATTAAAAGGACCTTTAATAATTTTACACGAAATGGATTTAAGTTTGTTATGGTTTGTCTAGGTGAATGGATATTTTTACATCTTCATATTTATTAATTAAAACTGTCTTACATTTATTGAAAAAAATACTAGTTTTATATGTTTAATTTCATTCACATAGCTGTGCTCACTGTAGGTATTTATTGTACTACTTAATATTTGAGTGAAGAAATACAAGTTTAATTTATCAATATATGCTTTAAATGCAGCAAAACATAAATACACAAAAAACAAATTATTTCAACAATGTGCTGATCAACACAGCATTTTGATAGTAGGATGTAATTATTCCCTTAACTGCTCAAAAAGTCCTTTGTTGAGGCATACCACATATCAATAGGAAAGGCACATACACAACCTATTTTTAATTAGTTTGAAAAAACACATAATAAGTTTTATGAAACACATGTAATTTTAAAGACTTTTCAGCTGTTTCATTTAGTTTTCCCTGGGCTCTATAAATAGTATTTAAACATTGCTATGAAGACAATAAGTAGTAAAATGTGTATTTTCAGAAGTGACTACTGAAGATTTTTCATAACTAGCCTTAATAACAATAATTGTTGCATGAACTAGAATTATTTATTCATGCAAACATGTTATGCTTTTTCATTATAAACTGTTAAAGTTTCATCAGTTAAAGTTTAAAATTATGCTAATTTTAAACTTTAACTGATGAGAGAGCAGTAAAATATGTTTATTAAATACAGAAATATTTAAACTAAGTGATTCAAATTAATAAGTAATAAAACGAATTAAATAGTATTTTTATTTAATACAATTATTGAAATATATTGATGATACTCAGGGTAATAAAATTATTTTAAACTTGTAAGTTAAATATGGCATGAATTTGTAATTTTTCAATGAAGAAGCAATGGTGAAAGCAAATACATGTTTTATATTACTATATATAAATTTCGTGATTTATTTTCCACGGCCATATTTTCCATCCGCTTATTTTTTTGTACCCACAGCTATTCGTTCTTTATTCCAGATTAAGCCTCATATTTGAAGTCTAAGATTTATTGAAAGACTGTGTTGATTTACAAAAAGGTTTTTATCCAAAAAATAGCATTTCGTCATACAAGAAAGTATTCAATAGGTAAATATCATCATGTCTTTATGTAGTATTAAAAACGGGTTTTCTTTAATCTAATTGTCAAATCTAATAATTCTATTCTTTTTCTGGAAGAAAAAGCAATTAAGGAAGAGAGAAACGCAGAAGGTAAAACTGTACAAAGCCAAACAATTAAAAATACATTGCAAACTAAATAGAATTTTTGAAATATTTCTATTTGGTAAGAAAGGGGAGTGATATTAAAATAAGAAATATAACATTTTTAATAAGCTCTTATAAGAACTCCGACTTTTAATATAGTTTCGAAATTTTGAAATAATATAAGTGTCTTTAAATATTAAATTCTAAGTAAAGAAAGCAAAGTTATGCTTCTTCTGAACAGGTGTAATACTCAAAAGTCTTTGCAATGTAAAATGCTTATAGAAAAATCCATATGATCACTTTTGGATCATGCTATAAAAAAATCCATATGATCACTTTTGGATCATGCATCGATCTAATTGCCCTCTAATTTGCATTTGAAGGTATACGCTATGTTTTACATAAAACTGTAAATAAATCATAAATGCATCACAGTTATATAACTTCAATATAATTAGATATACTAGTAATCATTGAAAACATTTCATATGATTATGTTGAATATATTCAATAATTTAAAAAGAAGAAGTATAACTTCTTACAGGATAAATAAAACATTCTGCATTTTCTGTACACTCTACAGTTATATAACCTTAATAGGGTGAGATGCAACCTCAGTAAGATGAGAAAATTTCAAATAATTAAATTGGATATTTTCAATTATCTAAAAATTTCGAATGTTACGGAAGTATTTTTATACCTTGAAAAGTATAATACCTTTTACTGGATCATTAAAACATTGTTGTAGTTACCTGTTCTTTAAAATAGGAGTTCATCACTCTAAACATTTAGAAAATAATTCAGAGTTGCGTGACATGCATTTACATCTTTAGTGACATTATATTCATGGCATTTTATTATGCTGCATTCATGTCACTCTATGGCTTTATATTAAAGTCGAAATGAATTGTCACATGAATGTCGCAGTGCGACTTCACAACAATTTCACAGTGTAATTTCACGACAACGTTGCAGCGCGACTACGCATCCATGTCACAGTGTGACTTCACAACAATGACATACTGTGACTTCACATGGACTTCGCTATGTGACGTCGCAAAAAGCGGACATTAAGCCATTCCTACAACGTTACTGCGACATTGAGGCCGTCACAATGCGACACGTTTGCAATGTTGCAGCGACGTGCCGGGCTGTTGGGGAAAGGCTGCCGCATCCCGTCCATAGCGATACCATTGAAAATTTTAACTGCCCGTTACGGCAGTTCTAATCGAGATAAATCGAAACCGCTTCTACTGAAGATGTATCCCCGGGGGGTCTACGCATGGCCGCAGTTTCATCGATGTATCTCAAATTTTAAGAAAATTCGCAGTTATGCGTATTTTTCGCATAAAAAAATCTTAAAAACGCCGTAACTGGTGTCGATTACGGCCTAGATACAAAAACCTTATATTGAGGCTATAGCGCTCGAGGAGAGGAAGACAATGGTGGTGGAATTTTTTTAATAGCAAAAAAATTTTTTTTGATCCCTGGTCTCAAGGTCGCACTGCCCCTCCCCTGGTCGACCCAGAGACCTCGTTCTTGTGCGTATCGACAGGTCTCAGTACACTCTATAACTGTATAAATTTTGGTGCAAATCGGTTCGGTAGATCCTGAGATATGAATTTCGGGTTTTGGGGGGTTGTAGCCCCGGGGGGCCCCCCAAACCGAGGGGGCCCAATTGTTTTATGGAAATATCAAAAAAAAATAAGATTCTCAAAAAACGAAACCGCATCGAAATTGGACTCCCCCTGGCCTCGTCCAGGGGGGCCGTATGGGCCCACTTCAGGGCGCGGTAGCTCCGCCCCCGATCGGAATTTTTTAAAACCAAGTATATGGTTGGAAAGTAGACCACGAGACGAACAAATGAGTGGCCGAATCATCCAAATCGGATGAGTAGTTTCGGAGTTATTCGCGAGTGCCCCAAAACGTTTTTTAGCCCGAGAAAAACGTTTTGGGGAAATTTCAAAAGTTTCGTTACCAGAATTCGATTTCTAATTAAGATAGATGCAAACCGCTTTCGCTGTAAGCAAATCCCCGGGGGGTCTGTGCAACCCCGCAGTTTCATCGCTGTATCTCAATTAGAAAAAAATTCTCCCATAGAGCCTAATGTTAAAGGCTGCCGCATCCCGTCCATAGGGATACCATTGAAAATTTCAACTGCCCGTTACGGCAGTATCGAGATAAATCGAAACCGCTTCTACTGAAGATGTATCCCCGGGGGGTCTATGCATGGCCGCTGTTTCATCGATGTATCTCAATTTTAAAAAAAAATTCGCAGTTATGCGTATTTTTCGCTGGACTTAGATTTTTTTCGCATAAAAAAATCTTGAAAACGCCGTAACTGGGGTCGATTTCGGCCTACATACAAAAACCTTATATTGAGACAATAGCGCTCGAGGAGAGGAAGACAATGGTGGTGGAATTTTTTTAATAGCGAAAATTTTTTTAAGCGAAAATTTTTTTTTGACCCCTGGTTTCAAGGTCGCACTGCCCCTCCCCTGGTCGACGCAGAGACCTCGTTCTTGTGCTAATGAAGGTTTTGCTAATGAACATAGAGCGATAAAAGTGCGGCCATCGACAGACCCCCCCCAGGGACACGCTTGCAGTAGAAGGGGTTTGCATGTATCTTTATTAGAACCGCCGTTACGCATACATGACTTTTCCAATGCTAAGTCTACGTAATGGGGGAGTTTTAACATAGGTTCAATGGAAGAAATTTCGACCCCTTATAACCCGGGCTGTTGTGGTCCGATTTAGATGCGGTTTTGTTTTTTTTAATCAAAATTTTTTTGCGATTTTTCCATGACAAAAATTTGGAGGTCTCCAACCCAAAAAAATGAAAACTTAGATCCTAAGGATCTGCCGGTTCGATTTTCAATAAACTTTATATGCGCAGACAGTGGCCCTTGAGCTCTCGAATCGCGTAAGAAGCAAGTCTCTAGGTCGACCAGGCAGTCGGTGGCAGGGGTCCAAAAATGGCGGTCAAAAAATTATTTCCCCCAATTAAAAAGTAAGTACTACCACGGCCTTCCTCTCCTCGAGCGCTATCACCAGCGTATGAGAGTTTCGTCTCTAGGCCAAAATGGACCCGAGTTACGGAGAGTTGAAAATTGCCATAATGCTAATTCTACGGGAGGATTCTGAAAGTGTGTAAAAGGGTAAAATTTTTGCTAATGAAGATAGAGCTCTGAAAGTGCGGCCATCGACAGACCCCCCAGGGACTCACTTGCAGTAGAAGGGGTTTGCATGTATCTTTATTAGAACCGCCGTTACGCACACATGACTTTTCTAATGCTAAGTCTACGTAATGGGGGAGTTTTAACATAGGCTCTTTGGAAGAAATTTCGACCCCTTATAACCCGGGCTGTTGTGGTCCGATTTAGATGCGGTTTTGTTTTTTTTGAATCAAACATTTTTTGCGATTTTTCCATGATAAAAATTTGGGCGTCACCAAGGGGGGTCCCCTTACGGCCTCCCACCCCAAAAAACTGAAATCTCAGATCCTAAGTATTTGCCGGTTCGATTTTCACCAAAACTTATACGCACAGACAGTGGACCAAGAGCTCTCGAACCGCGTAAGAAGCAAGTCTCTAGGTCGACCAGGAAGTCGGTGGCAGGGGTCCAAAAATGAGGGTCAAAAAATTATTTCCCCCAATTAAAAAGTAAATTTCACCACGGCCTTCGTCTCCTTGAGCGCTATCGCCAGAGTATAAGTCTCTAGGCCAAAATCGACCCGAGTTACATAGATTTGAAAATTGCCATAATGCTAAGTCTACGAGAGGAGTTCTGAAAGGGTGTAAGAGGGGAACATTTTTACTAACGAAGATAAAGCGATAAAAGTGCGGCTATCGACAGACCCCCCAGGACACGCTTGCAGCAGAAGGGGTTTGCATGTATCTTTATTAGAACCGCCGTTACGCACACATGACTTTTCCAATGCTAGGTCTACGTAATGGGGGAGTTTTAACATAAACTCAATGGAAGAAATTTCGACCCCTTATAACCCGGGCTGCTGTGGTCCGATTTAGATGCGGTTTTGTTTTTTTATCAAAATTTTTTTGCGATTTTTCCATGACAAAAATTTGGCGGTCTCCATGGGGGGTCCCCTTAGGGCCCCCCAGCCCAAAAAAATGAAAACTTAGATCCTAAGGATCTGCCGGTTCGATTTTCACCAAACTTTATATGCGCAGACAGTGGTCCAAGAGCTCTCGAACCACGTAAGAAGCAAGTCTCTAGGTCGACTAGGGGGTCGGTGGCAGGGGTCCGAAAATGGGGGTCAAAAAATTATTTCACCCAATTAAAAAGTAAATACCACCACGGTCTTCCTCTCCTCGTGCGCTATCACCAGAGTATAAGAGTTTTATCTCTAGGCCAAAATCGACCCGAGTTATGTAGAGTTGAAAATTGCCCTAATGCTAAGTCTGCGGCAGGAGTTCTGAAAGAGAGTAAGAGGGGAAAATTTTTGCTAATGAAGATAGAGCAATGAAAGTCCGGCCATCGACAGACCCGCCAGGGACGCACTTGCAGTAAAAGGGGTTTGCACGTATATTTATTAGAACCGCCGTTACGCACACATGACTTTTCCAATGCTAAGTCTGCGTAATGGGGGAGTTTTAACATAGGCTCAATGGAAGAAATTTCGACCCCTTATAACCCGGGCTGTTGTGGTCCGATTTAGATGCGGTTTTTTTTTAATCAAAAATTTTTTGCGATTTTTTCATGACAAAAATTTGGCGGTCTCCATGAGGGGGTCCCCTGAGGGCCCCTACTCAAAAAACTGAAAACTTAGATCCTAAGGATCTGCCGGTTCGATTTTCACCAAATTTTATATGCGCAGACAGTGGTCCAAGAGCTGTCGAACCGCGTAAGAAGCAATCCTCTAGGTCGACCAGGGGGTCGGTGGCAGGGGTCCGAAAATGGGGGTCAAAAAATTATTTCACCCAATTAAAAAGTAAATACCACCACGGTCTTCCTCTCCTCGAGCGCTATCAGCAGAGTATAAGAGTTTTGTCTCTAGGCCAAAATCGACCCGAGTTACGTAGATTTGAAAATTGCCATAATGCTAAGTCTATGGGAGGACGGCCATCGACAGACCCCCCAGGGACAGGCTGGCAGTAGAAGCAGTTTTCAGGTATCTGAATTAGAACCGCCGCTACGGACACATGGTTTTTCTATGCTACGTCTATGTAATGGGTGTGCTTTAGGGTAGGCTCAATGGGAAAAATTTCGACCACTTATAACCCGGGCTGTTGTAGTCCGATTTAGATGCGGTTTCGTTTTTTATGAATCAAAAATTTTTTGTGATTTTTGCATGAAAAAAAATTTGGGGGTCACCATGGGGGGTCTCCTGAGGCCCCCACCTCCACCGCAAAAAACCGAAAACTCAGATCCTAAGGATCTGCCGATTCGATTTTCACCAAAATGTATATGCATAGACAGTGGCCTAAGAGCTCTCGAACCGCCCAAGAAGCAAGTCTCTAGGTCGACGAGGGGGACTGTTGCAGGGGTCCAAAAATGGGGGTTAAAAAATATGTTTTATACCACTTGCTTAGAGAGAGACGTAACCCAAAGGCAAACGCGCGCTAGTCAGAAACTCTGGCTCCCTAAGGAAATCAGTGAAACATCGACTTAAATACTACTCTTACTCATTTGCATTAAGCGCGTTTCTGAAAATACATTCTTTTAGGAAATTGTAAGCTGAAAGTAGGAGAGACAGGAAAGTGTGACAAACTCAAAGTAACTGTTATAAAGTTAATTTTTACAACTTTATTATTACAGAAATGTGTTGCTCGATATAACGTAACGCAAAGTGATGTTTTTTAACTGTCTTTGTAGCGGTTATAGATATATATCCTGTGTTACTTTTGTATGAGTAAAGTATGTTCTGTTTACATAGTTACTTGCTGTAATATTGCATCTATAACCTTTACAGGCATAATTTGTGTAAAGTTACAAAGAATGCACCTGTTATGTTTACTCATGGCATCCTATAAAAAATTAGGATGCCATGGGTTATTATAAGATTTTTTTTTATTTTTAGTTTCCATGAGTTTTTGTATATTATGCATTAACAAGTTTCTAATAAGCTATAAACAGTCAACTGGAAAATCTCTGGTAAAACAAAAATCTCATCTTTTGCTTTTATTTATTATTTCGAAGAAGACTACTAATTAGAGATGTCGTAGCACAACTTCTATTTCAGATCATAATTATATAAAAAAAATACCGCTTATTGCAATGACGAGTTCCAAAAGCAGCATTTGGATGGTTCAATTGCTGTTCTACTTTCTTGAAGTGCTTTATGTAAGCCGTTCTAATTCGCCATTTTAATTGAGTTCTCGTTGCAGATTTAATACGCAGCTCTCGAGCAGACCTTTTTTTTCAATCATAAACAAATCTTCCACTTACACGTCCAGGCTTACTTACCACACCTGATGTGTACTTTCGGAGAGTTATTCGGCCTATGTCGGACGAAATTGCTCTTCTCCCTTCCTTTTTGCTTTCCGTGAGCTATCGACTGTGTTTAAATAAGTGTGTTTAAGATCCCGTTGGATTACTTTGGCAAATAACTCGCTTGATGCTGTAAATTCGCACTGGGAAAGTAATATTGGACAGTCGGATTACGCTGTAGTTCTTCGTAGCGCAAATGGCGCAGTTAATCGTACCTCGTGAGGCGATGTTATGGATGAAGTTACGGATAGTGTAAAGTGAGCAGTCGTCTTGGCAGGACAGTCCCGATTTCTAACAAGTTGTCCCGCATCCCGCGGCGTTTTAAAAAAAGTCCCGATTTTTAGAAAGAATGTATAACAAGCTAAGAAACGGACGGGAAGGGAATATACGGTTTCGCAGCGGCCATGTGGCTATTTTGCCAGTATTTGAGTTTTATATTTATTTTTGTTAATTTTATAATGTTAAACTTTAATAATAATAAATAATTGTTGAGAACGGATTATCAAAGTTCGCATTGCTGATCAGTTGTTAGAATTCGACCACCATTGTTTGGACCAAATGAACAATCGCATTTTTGGCATTGGCAACGACGAAAACATTTTGCAACTGGCTCTCAGAGATCGTACTGCGTGCTAGTGCCAGTTAAATAAGTGATGTCAACGAATCATCTATTCAGATAATTCTATTCAGATTATTTATTTGTTTATTTCATAAATGCATAAATTTTCTCGAATTTAGCAGACAGTACGCGCGTATTATTTATATTTTATAGTGATATTTTATTTCATGACCTTTTAAGCAACGACAGCAATCTACTAAAAAAATTCACCTAAATGGCCAAAGAATAAAAGAATACAATTTACACATTTTTTACAAAATAATACAATTTACAAAAAAATTACATATTTTTTAATATATTATATTTGTAAATTGTACTTATCTTGAAATTTAAAAAAATATTACAATACTATTTTTGCTTCCTATGGAAATTTTTATTGCTCCATATAGGCCAAAATTTTAATCAAGAACTTCCCCTCCCCGGTCAGTGGTGTTCCGCTTTACCAATGTTAAAATCTGGTCATTTTAGGATAGCGTGCCTCTCACGGATAATAGGGCTATAGAAAATAGTGATGTGCTCAATTTTATCGCTAATCCAGAATCATTAATTCTCGATACTGCTGACAACGTTGTTAAATTAACTCAGCTGGATATATAAATAACTCAGCTGGATAAGATCAAACTCCTGGACTCTACCTGTGTTGATCATGTTATTAAGTGTCTTCGACAGTGTGTTAAGAAATTACTTGATAATGCGGACAGTCTGCAAAATACGTATGATTTAGCTATTAATATATTACCCAAGATTGCTCCTCCCGAAAGCATCAATGGATTACACGGACTCCGTGATCTTGCTAAACTTTTCAGAGAAAGCACAACTGCAGTTAAAGGTAAGTGCAGAGTTTTGCTAGGAACTAGAATTAATTTATTTACCTGAAGTTGATCCTATGACTAAAAAAGAGAAAGAGTATTGTTATTAGTACGCCTATTGATAATGATGTTATGTCTTTCGATGATAATGTAGGTGGTTTTTCAAAAACCAGCTAAATCTGCAAAATGTATCCGAATTATTAAGCGTAGTGTCCCGTTAGATCTGCACAACAAGTTTGCTAACTTACCTAATGATGTTGATCCTGTTAATGCTTGTAATGATGCTGTTAATTCTGCATCTAGTAGTGATAATAACTGCAGTAATTTGAATGATAATTATAATTCTGAATATGGTAAAATTTATAACTGCAACAGCAATTAGAATAACGTAAGACCCCTCCCATTATGGTTAGACCAAAGCAGGGTATTTCATTTTATGATTTTTTCAAATCTTTGTCTGAGAAACTCCCGGAAAGCAAGTTCTTTGACCGTCTTAACGGCGAGTTCGTGAAAACTGAGCCTGCACCAGCTGAGGACCATTAGAATACTTAAACAACTCCTTAGAGAACTATGCTGTTAATCCCCAACACAAAAAACCAGTTAACGTTTTGCTAAGAGGCCTACCATCAGACTCCAATGTATCTGTTATTGCAGAATCACTCCGAAACCTGGAGTATAATGTACACTGCGCCCCCCTCCAAAAAAGGACAGTTCTATTTCTCAAGATTTTAATCTTATAAAATTAATAGTTTTTCTAATAGTAAAATACACTCTGCACACTACAAAAACACTGCTTACATGTGACTTCCCCCATCCAATCAGCAACCACCGATGAACTGCAAGCCACGCCCAGTCTACTAGAAGCATATATAAGACCAGAAAGCACGCCCACTCTTCGCTAATTCCTGCAACCTACGATATTTATTTAAAATGTCTTCTGTATATACTTGTATATATCTATTTTAATATACACTCACGTTTGTGAAAATTGCAACACCAAGAAGGAATCGTCATAATTGAATGCAATTTAATACACAGTTGAGTGGTAGTGGTACAAATAAATGATTAAATGTTCAAAGCAAACAAACAAGAACAAGAGATCAGAATCAGTATTTTGTGTGGCCACCACGCGCCGCAATAAGTGCTGCTAAACGACGTGGCATGGAGTCAAACAAAGTTTGAATGTCTGACTGAGGAAGAGCATTTCATATCGTTTGTACGCGTACCCAAAGTTCGTCTGCAGACGCAACAGGACGAGGATCACGAGCAAGACGCCGACCAATGACATCCCACACATGTTCAATTGGCGACATATCCGGGGAACACGCAGGCCAAGGAAGAAGCTGTACCTGCTGCGCTGCAAAGAAGGATTTAACAATCCGAGCAGTATGAGGGCGGGCATTG
>KK115574.1:0-48263 GCA_000611955.2 Stegodyphus mimosarum
CCTGCTTTCGGGCTTGCACCGCGCACCGCCTCCTGGCCCTGAACTCTCCGTTTCACACTACTTTTAATAAATAAAGGTAACACACAAAATGTTAAAACAAATGCCCGTTTGGACGTAATATAAAATCTGAAAGTATTCAGATTTTTTTTCGGGGGGGGGATACAGAGACTTGAGAATATATTCTATGCAATATACCTACTTCTTCTTTGGTACATAACAGATATTTCCTGCATTTGTCTATCATAACAGCTATCTTTCTTACAGACGAATCCCACTCAGAAAATTGCATTAGACTGCAAAGAGCAAATTTTGTCAAAAATAACGGATTTTGTACAGTTAAAAAAATATAATGATACATGTTTTGTTTCACAGCATTTAAACGGGAGTTAAGTGCGAAAAATAGGAACCAGAACGTTTTTAGCAGCACAAAGCTAGGAGAGATTCCAAAAAGAGCAAATCTTGTAAGTAATTTTCTAAACATCTGTGACTTTGCAGTTATCTAACGGAATTTCTTCTTTGCACTTGATAACCTTGATAATCTAAAAAAAAAAAAAAAAGATTATTGTGTTCTCTGTCTCAATCCTTTCTCCGTTAGTTACCAGCAAAAGATCCGAAAGATTACGAACATCATCATCCTGCTTCCCCTCCCCAAAATATCTTTTACGTTTATGTAAAGATAGCAGTCTTCAGCATATCTCTACATATAATACGGTAAACTTATCCTATTTTTCTCAGATAATTATTGGAATTCTAGATATGAATAGCACGTGATACAGATCTGATCGCTTTGAAATCAAAACGAATTGCGATGAATAACCGTAGATAATTTTTTTATTATTATTATTATTTCTTAGAATTTAGAACTGAAAGCTGATTGACTACGTTAAGGAAACAAAGTTTTCAAACGAAAATGGCATCGAATATAACAATCTCCACAGAGAAAAGTAATTAAATTAGCAGTATACTCGTACATTTACGCTAAGACGCAGGGTTTTCATTCCAGATTTCCTTATTTGGATGATTACATTAGATCGGAATAATCCATTGTCATTAAATTTGATTACATGTTAAGAAACGGGAAATACATAAGTTACAAATACAGGCCACAAATAAGCCTACATAATTTTATCTGAAATGATGCACAATTTGCACATCATTCCAGTAAGGAATGATGCACCAATCGAATATTTTAAGTTATTCAAGCTGCCCGCTTGAATAAGCATTGTGTTTTCCCTCACAGAAGATCCGAGTTACTTCTTTTTACGGTTCGCAAAGTAAGAAATTGTACTTTTTGCAATACGCTTTGACAGACGTCTAGATATCACTTAACAATACATGCTAAAGGCGGTAACAGCTACCTTCATTTGGAAGCGAAAGTTAACAGCATTTCATATTTAGGAACGCCTCAGTGATATGAGTGTGGCTTCTGTTGTCAAGTCCAGCAATGTTATTCTCTTTCAATTCCAACATCGGGCGTGATTTATTGGAAGAGAACGTGTCGCAAAGAGAGCTTTGTACCACGCAGTTCTGGGATCTTTTGTTACCTATAGCAATCTGCATGTAGAGCGAGCGATCTTCGGAGAAGCTGGCAACAATTGTTATCGATCTTTTGGAAATATGATAAGTCGCCTCGCTATGTTTTGAGTAGCATATAGGAATTCCATAACCATAATAGCTAATTAAACAAATGTAACGAAATGTCTGTCTTCGCTATTGTTACAACCACTGCTACAAACCATTTTCTGCAATTTCAGGAAGCAGGTTTAAATGGACCTACAACCAAACATGATTTGATTAAGAACGTTTTCTTCTCAATCTTGTTCATGGCGGTTGGTTAATTAAACTGATTAAAGCAAAGCGCACATAGGTTATCTGCCTAAGAGGACGGATGCCTTTGTAATAACCTTCTAAGAGAACTAGCTCATATTTACCTGAAGCCAACCTATTCACCCAAAATAGAAACCAAATAGAACTCGGATCAAACTATCAGTGTTTAACGATCTTATACACTCCCGTCACTGACGGGTCATTCGTATTCATGTTTTCCACTCTGAGTGTGACCACAAATTCATTTAAGAACTCATCATCAAAAGTACACGTTTGCTGCAAACGAGAATATGATATAGTGATAAAGGCGTACCAGAATTATGTGACTTGGCACTATATACATGATCTGCTGTAGCTGCAACCATCTTATTTGTATGTTGAAATTGTTTTAAATGACACGCCAGACATCCTGCATCTAATGGAGTATCTTACAGTTTGAATCTTTTTCATCTTCATAATATTACACTCTGCTTTACTGAAAGATTCGGATGATGCCATTTCTTAAACAATTACCTTAAATTTGATGGAAATTATACAGCTTCCAAGTTCAACTTTCTGAACTAAGCTTTTTGCTGAACTCAATCATCAATTCCCTATTTTCCAACATTAATTACTGACGTTGGATATCCTAGAGTTCGTCTAAAATCGATGAATGAAATTTACAATACAATTATTTTTGATAATGAATAATTTAAAAGAATACAAAATATTTGAAAACAATTTCACAACAGGGTGAGACAAAACGAATGTAAGTATTCCAAAGCTTAACTGCGCAAAATGTAATTAATGTATTTATTCAAATAAATCATAAGCATGTAGAGGTATTATAATCAAGTTTTGAATGTAGCTGTCACAAATGTTCAATATACAAACCTTTTGTTACATGGCACATTGATGCTGCAATGCATACGGACTTTCAAATCAGTCATAGCATAGAATTTACAAATTGCTCTTCGTAACTTCTGTATATTACTTTTTACAGTGCATAGTTTTTGAATGAATACATTAATTACATTTTGGGTAGTAAAGGTTTGAAATCCTGGCATTCATTTTGACTTACCCTGTATTATGCTTTGACAGAAAAGATTTCATTAATTCTTTTGTATTATTTTACTAATTTATTGCAAACCCTTAAGATTTTTAAAATTAAGTAAAATTTAAAGCTAAATGCATGAAAGTAAATTTCTGAAACGTTTTAATTATCAGCCATTATTTCTTTGATAACACATATATTTCTGCATGAAGTTTCCCATCGTTTATTTCTGTATAATGTAACACGAAAAACAAAGAAAAGCGAAGCGTTGATGGAAAAATAAGATTACAAGGGCAAGTCTATTTAACACTGAGGTAAATGGCTATCTTGTTAAACTGGTCAGATATCGCAAGCTGGCAATTGTTTTGGTGACCACATTTTTGTTACAAAATTTGGCGAGAAATCGTCAAAAGTCACCAAACTTGGCGACCATTTGTTTAGTCCTTGTAAATTTGTTTGATGCATATTCGTTTGGTAACTGGTACTGTTATTGAGTAACTGTAATTGATTCCTATATGTGCAGGGTTATTATATATTATCCCGAGTTGTAACTTAAGTAAATAAAGAGAAAAAACCAAAGTAAATTCAATGCAAAATGCAATCAAGTAATGGGAAAATAAGGTCTAGTCTAATTATTTATACCAGTTCTTAAAAAAAAGGGAGAGAGAAAGAAAAAAAGATAATATTTATTGCATATTAAGCACAGTATTTCTGCCCACGAATGAAACTGGTAGAAAGTTTCATTGCCGTTTGACAAAAGTATAAATTTTAAAATTAGGCTTCAGGAAATGGTGCCAATAAGGCGTGTCCAACTGAGTAACTCCAAAGCACATTCATTCACCAGCCGGCTGACGGAATGTTCTGTGGGTATGATTGAAGAAGAGATAGACAGCTGATGAGGCTATAACGCGACCTTCGGTAGTCTGTGTTCTTATTGTGACGTCATCTAAACCGAGCAGTTGATTTCACAACCGGATTAGGGAAAGCGCCACTTGCTGAATCCATCTATAATTTCACTCTCCACATTTATCTATTGCATAAATTTCTGGGTTAAGCCATAAATCAGTTAAGTCCTCAGCTAGTGTTCAGTCTATATTCTCCAGATCTTTTTATGATGGGCTTGGTTACTCCGGCGTTAAGACAGGCTTGGTTCTGATAATCCAGTGGAGGATCGGACTGAGGATTATCTGGTGGTAAATGCAGAAACGATGGATCAGCGTTTTTCTTAAGATACAAGCTAGTGTGCTTTATCCCGTCACATGTTGCACCTGCAACTTTTCTTTCTGCAAGCATCATTTTTTTTATTTCTATTTATTTTTTTATCGCTACTCATTTTATATTTGTCTCAAACAATGTCTTTACTTAGTGGCAAAATTAATCAAAATGTCCATCAGCAACCAAGTGGATAAAGCAGTTCAATAGGGATAGTTCGACCCAGATCGGATTTCGGTAAATACACAGTGCAGTCACATTAATGTGACCATCTGTCAAAAGCCAGAATAACCACCTTTCGCAGAGCGGACTGCTGCGAGACGTGCAGGAAGAGAGTCACATAGGTCCCTGAAGGTGTTCTCTGGGATGTTGAGCCATGCCGACTCTAATGCCGTGGCCAGCTGCGCTAGATTACGCGGTTGAGGATCCATGGCGCGAACAACTCGATCGAGATGGTCCCACAGATGCTCGATTGGGTTTAAGTCAGGTGAGTTTGCTGGCCAGGGGAGGACGGTAAACTCATCCTGGTGCTCTTCGAACCACGCACGTACACTGGCAGCTGTATGGCACCTCGCATTGTCCTGCTGGAAGATGCCATCATCCTGAGGAAAAACAATGCGCATGTAGGGGTGAACATGGTCCGCAAGGACAGATGCGTACTTGTATTGATCCATTGTGCCTTCCACAATGATCAGTGAACCTAGAGAATGCCAGGAAAACATTCCCCAGACCATAATGCTCCCGCCTCCAGCTTGGACCGTTCCGGCAATGGTTGCAGGGTGGTTCCTTTCAGAGGTTTCACGCCTTATACGCCAACGTCCATCTGTCCGATGGAGCATAAAACGCGATTCATCCGAAAACGCAACCTGTCGCCACTCAGTGGACGTCCAGCTGCTGTACTGGCGTGCAAATTCTAGCCTTCGCCGTCGATGAACAGCAGTCAGCATAGGTGCACGAACCAGGCGTCTGCTTCGGAGGCCCAGACGCAGCAATGTTCGCTGAATAGTACTTTGGGAGACACTTTTGGTAGCCCCTTGGTTCATTTTGGTGGTCAGTTGCTCAACGGTAGCCCGTCTATCTGCCCGAACGCATCTCCGCAACCGTCGTTCGCCTCTGTCATCTATGGCCCGTGGTGCACCACATTTGCCACGTCGCTGATTTTGGACAGTCCCATTTTGCCATGCACGGTACACTTTTACCACGGCGGCACGCGAACAGTTCACAAACTCAGCCGTTTCGGAAATGCTTCCACCCTTGGCCCGAAAGCCAATGATCATGCCCTTTTGGAAGTCGGATAAATCGCTTCGTTTCTGCATTACGCCAACGATTGAAATGTTTTCCGAAGCCCTCACACACCCTTTATATACGCTCAACTGCACTGTGCTGCCACCTGCCTTCTGTGATTGGTTATTTAACTCTGACATGGAAAGTACGTGGTGGTCACATTAATGTGACTGGACTGTGTAGATTGACTGCATAAGTGTTTTCGTTGCTTGGGATGTGAATATGAGCTTTAAAAAGGTCCTCCACGAAGGGTTACTTTTCTTAAGCAAATCACAGTTTAATAATTTGCGGTATTCCATGAAATAAACAGTTAAGACTGACTAGATGTTTTTGATTATGTTTAAGCATATGCCTGAGAAAGAAAAGATGGAGGATTTTTCAATGTGAAATTGACTTACGTTAACGTTGCATGCAGGAGAAACCCCTGAATTTGAGTCTTGCCAAAACTAACCAGAGCTCATCGTAGTCTTATATCTCGGCCACCGGTGAGCGCACAAATAAGACTAATCGATACAAGTGTGTTTATGGGGGAGGGTGGAGAATCTAGTGGATAAAGTAAGCAAGGGTTAGCGTGGCACTTAAATTTGACAGTGATTAGTGTTTATGACTGAATTTTCGTTCAAAATAGTTTGATTTTCATTTCCTTATTTTTAATTTGTTTAAATAGGTATATTTTTATTCATTTCGGCTTAATTTATGAAGCGGAGCTGTGTCTCAATCGAAATGAATCGTAATAAAAAGGGGCGATCATCCTACTTACTACGGAAGATTATTTATAAAAATTGTAAAATAGACCAAAATAATTGCATAAAATTACATATTCAAGAAAGGAATTTGTACATTGCTACTTTGGAAAACAATAAACAACTTTAAAATGGAACATTTTTTTCCTTATGGAAATTTTAATTAAACACACTGAAAATTAAGAATTTTTTCCTTTACTTCAGAAAAATTTAATACGAAAATTTTATACTATATGCAAATTTACAGAGGTAGATTTCTTTTTAGAAATGCTATAAATGCATATACTAATGAAAATATTGGTTTCGCTTCGTAGAAAACTTCGAGTTAAAAAAACCGTACGGACTGTCAATCGCTTTTAAAAGCCTCACATAATATTACTTGATACATTGCGAGTGATCACAGGCCCACCAGTAACCGAGCGGTAAAATCGCTAACACCGGTAGTTCGATCCGAGATTCAAATTCCCCGAACGGGCCGGCTGCAGTGGTATTTTCGTGTTTTACCATTCACCATGTGTAACGTGATTACGAGCAAATTTTTCTTAGAAAGTCCTCCACATAGGCATATCTCCCCTTAGGCAGATAACTCTCGGGGCACTGCCGTAATCACATAAACCAAGCCAGTGATCACATGACAGATTACTTTTCGAATATTTTAGAATTAGAAAATTTTGATTTAAATTTGATTCGTTTTTTGATAAAAGGTTTCTAGTATCCTAATACGTCTGATTTGTTAATGCCCCGTATTGTACAAATGTCCTCTTTTGTGCGTACACAGTTCAGATGCTTCGTTAACGAATTTTAGCCAAGCACAAGAGATTTCTGAGAAAGAGAGAAATGTCTTCTTAGAGGGCGTTTTAACAAATCTGGTTTATATTTATACTGCATATGTTGAAACCCATAAATACACTCTTTTGCAAAAAAATCGAAGCACCACGAAGGAAGTCGTTGTTTTGGATGAAAGTGAATATGTATATAGCTCATAGACAGATAATAAAATGAGTAAAAAATCAAGGTCATAGTACCTGTTCACAGCTCACAATCACCCATTGAGTGTTCAAATTAGTAATTGGTCGAACCGCCCCTGGCGGTAATGTATGCTTGAATTCGTCGAGACAAGAAGTGGTAGAGGTTCCTAATGTCATCCTGCGACACATTCTGACAGGCATTCATCAGTTGTCGCTCCAGATCTGCGATATTTCGTGGTGCCCGAAACTGGCAGCCTACCATGTCCCAGACATGCTCAATTGGTGAAAGGTCTGGTGACCTTGCTGTCCAAGGAAGAGTATCAATCGTACGGATACAGTCTAGAGATATGCGAACGGTATGTGGTATGGCATTATCTTGTTGGAAAATGGCCCCAGAATGACGTGCCGTGAAGGGTAATGCAATCGGCCGCAGGTATACGATGTCAGTCTGATGGCAGCCATTATAATCGGCTGCGACACCACTCCAGACAACTTTGCCGATGTTGTGGAGTCAAAGGCAAATGTCTTAAAGGCCTCTGTGAGCGTAACCCTGCCTCAGACAAGCGCCGTGAGATGATGGACGGTACCACGAGAGGTATAGACGTGGCTGTAATGCGTTGAAAAGTCGACAATGATACTGTTGGGGCGGTTCGGGCCTGTCGAAGAATCATCCTATCTTGCCTCACATTTGTGTTACTCGGCCTTCCAGAGCCTTCATTTCGTCGGCAACATCTTTGCACAGCAGTGTCTGTACGCTGCAGGTGGCAGCCTGTTGCTCGGTTTGACCACTTAACTTCACGCAACCGTATAATGCGACCACGTTTGAAGTCGTTTAGTTGTCTGTAAGGTCTTCAATATCGTCGTAATGGCATCTTTAGTTGTTTCTTTACGGAATTACAATGGCAGCAAGAAAAAAAGATAAATTTTCCGCCTCTGTTACTGGCTTTATACTTTGCGAATTGTGCAATAGAAATGCGTGCTGTGATCGCAATTCCTGTTCATATTTGCCTTGAAACTTTGATCATTTTTATGTTTGATCAAGATGTTTTTGCATACCAAATTTCGTCACGATCGCAAAAGCCCTTCCTGGTGCTTCGATTTTTTTTGCAAAAGAGTGCTTCAAGTCACAAGATGGTAACAATAACTAAGTCAATTTGAATAAGTGATAATTTTTTTCCCTACTGGTTAAATTTTTCGAACTCTTTCTCGGTATTAAAATATATTAGCAATTCCGATTTTTAATGTGAAAAATTAGTTATGCGATCAAATTTTCTGAATGGAAAGGGAAAGTCAGAGAAAATTGTGAAAGAGCATTACGATAGCTGTAATCAGTTTCCAATTTCTGTAGGGGGAAAAATAGGCAATGACTAAAATCATCCATAAATTATTCTAAACTTCAGTTAAGTAGTTTCAATATATCGTGACGAGATAACCTTCAGATTCACATGAAACAAACGAATTGCTGAGTGGTGTCAAACACATTTCTCTTAATAAAAGAGAACTGTCAGTTATCCTGAGAGATCAGATAAGGAAATTCTTAAAATCTAGATAACATACATTCACACTTCCTTAATTAAAGACAACGAAAACAACACCTTATGGGACAATACCATTAAATTTAGCATTGTTTAACAGTTTTCCAGTTGTCATTAATAAATATTTAACTAGCTTACAGCAAAAGTGAAAGATGAGTTACCTGTACCAGTTCTAGCTTCTACAAAAATATAAACAAAAGGCTTATATTTTTGCATACTACTAGCAACTACCAGTGTTCAACAACTTTACTGCTAGGTCACTGGTGAGTTCACGTACAGAAAAAAGACAACTAATTTATCAGAACATCCGGATACCTTGGATGCTGCGATAGGTAATTTCTTCATTTTAAGCAAATATCCGATTATTATTATTTCTTTTTTAAACTGTAACAAATTAAGACTTTGCTTTCACTATAAGGCAGGTTTAATTTCTGCAACTTCCGTGCGTTATAACAAGAAACGTTATAAAGGAAATATGTTCATACACAATGCCTAAGTTATATGATGTACATAAACTGTATTTATATGCAGCGAGCTCGTTCGCCGGGATTCGAACCTCGGACAGAACTACCAGTGTTTAGCGACTTTATCGCTCGGTCCTGGTGGACTTTTCTCATCATATCCTACATAAAAACCAGGAAGGGGGAAATATAAATTCCTGGATATTTTACTAAGATGGATATTGCTACTTATAAAGATGATAAATTTCATAACTACTAAAGAAAGAATAGAAAAGTATCCTATGACTGTTTTCTGTAACACGAAACGATAAAAAATATCTACTTTGTTCATAGTAACTTACTGAAAAGCGAAATAAAAGCTCAGTTACTTAATAGCATATGGAACGTAACTTATTGCACATGAAAATCATATTTAAAAAAAAGCGCATTTGTAGAACACTTAATTTCATTTCATAGCTCGATGGAAGCGTATTTTACATAAAAAGCTGTTTCTTGATTTTTATTTTGTATAGACTGTATTCATTATATGTACAGAACTATCTTTATGACAAGATAGTCCCAAACGTCATATTGTTCAAAATGTGATAGAACGGTGCGTTTTCTACGGAATATCATTGAACTATATTTAAAATATTTGTGTTTTCAGAAAGTCAGATATATTAGCAGTATTTATTGCGACAAAACTCGAAGCTTCTATGTTTTGCATTTGCTTTAATGCATGCATTTGCAATTATTAAAAATTGATAAAAGCTGAAGAGAGCAAATTTCTCTAATATAAATTAAACGATACGGATAAATCCCTGCAAACAAATGCCGTGTTAGACGATAAGACTACAATTCTACAGAAGTTAGGTTTGGTTTATTTAATTATGACAAAGCACTCGAAGGTGTCTGCCTAAGGACAGGGATGCCTGTGTGAAAGACTTTCTAACGGAAAGTGGTTCGTATACACGAGGGTAAAAATACGAAAAGGCTCATGCAGTCAGCTCGTTCGCCGGGATTCGAACTCCGGACCGAACCACCAATGTTCAGCGACTTTACCGCTCTGCTGCTGGTGGGCCATATCTACAGAAGATAAATATCGGTTGGAACCATGGATGGTATCAGAGAAAAAGCGTTCAGTATATTTTGCTCTAGGTTGAAAGAGCAGTTTCTTATCATTAAGTTAAACTAAATATATAACTAAGTAATCAGTGAGAAAACGCTGCAAATTCTCCCGACTTAGTGTGAACTTTCAGCTGATTTCGTCGATTTCGGAGCTAGTTTTAAACTTATTTTATACTTCTAGCTTGATAATAATCCAAAATTACTTAAAAGCACCAAAAGAATGCAAAATTATTAATAAAATTACCTAAATAATCTAAAGTTATTTCTAAAGGGCTCACACTTATGTCTTTAACGGACGCACAGATGGGAAGTGAAGAACCTCCCGACAACTGGCATAGGACAATTAAAGTTGAAAGACGGAACAGACTTGTCATGGGTTTAAACTTCACAATTCCTGTTTTTGTTCCTTTTTTCCCCCTAAGAACTGCGCGTTAAGGATAAATGCTTAAAATAACAGGCATATTTTTACTAATTTTTAAAGCATTGAGATATCACATGGACACAGAAAGTATACATTACAATTTAAAATAGGTCTGTTCAACATTCAGGTAAAAATATGAAATTTAAATGCAACTTAACATAGGTGTAACTTCACAAACAAAACAAAAAATTCTGTTTAAAAAATCCACCTTTCCACCTTTAAATTTTACACTTGATGTAACGTTTTACGTCAATTTGTCAGAAGCGAGCAAGAAGAATAATTACAGCTCTTCGAAAGTTTGCCATAATAAAGATCAAATATGTACCTTAAGATAAGAGAATCGCCGCTGTGTTGTCTTTAGAAGTTATTAAGTTCGCGTAAAAATATTTACAAAACGAAAGAAAATATTAGCTTAAGGTAGGTGTAACTTTTTCCGTATTCGTCGCGCCATTTTCATTATTATTTTGCATATCTGAAAGGTATGCGCTTCAAAATCATACCAATACATTATCGTTGAAAGTAGATGCCGACTAAATGTTCCAACATCCTTAAGTCTTATGCCTTTGAAGCGTACTTTTAGGTGTCTGCTCAAATATCGCAATTTTTCAAATAATCTAAACTTTTTTTGACACTAACGTAATAGCGCAACCATCTTTGCGCAGTGTGGCAAAATTTATAGAAGAAAAAGAATGATGATTTGCAATTATAAAATTTATTTTTCACATGCATATTATTCCAAATATATTTTACGTTTTAATTAGGTATTCATCAAAAACAATCAACAAACCTACTTACAAGCTAACTTCTGTTTCTTTTGTTCTGGTGGAAATTTTGTGGCAATCACTTTCAGAATAAATTAAAAGGAATTCTTCTTTAAAAATTTCGCGGCAAAAGGCTGTAATTCTGCAGAAGTATAATATTTACGTATTACCGCAACCACTATGGCGCAGTTTGGCGACTTTTTTAAGAAAGAATGACTTGTGGTGACAAAAAAATTATATATTATACACATACTTATTAGGCATATTTCAGATTTAATTAGGTATCTGCCATGGAATAATATATCTAGTCAATCAATAAACTACTTACCAGCTAGTTTTTATTTCTTTTTTTCTGCTGGAATTTTGTGGCAAGGTATACTTTCTCTTCACCGATTTTGCGACAAACTGCTATATTCCTGTAGAAACATTACTGCAGTTTCTCCTATTGCAGGCAATTTTTTTTAAAATTTCCAATGGCTAGGCAAAGAGTTAGGAAGAACTAAAAGCTTATAAACAGAGGTTATAAACAATAGAACTAAGAACAAAAAGACCGAAGCCATTGTCCTAGGGAGAGCTTTTGCCTCCTAGATCTCGATTCCTCTGTAAGACTACGAAGAACTCCACATCGAAGCAGGTGATCCCTGTCCATTTCTTATCCAGAGTTACAAAAGTGGGCAAATAGGATTTCTTGAAATGTCTATGCAGTGCAGGTGGGGGGGAGCTAAGGCAATTATGTCTTGTAGACAGACGTAAAGCCGCAACTGCACTGCGTCTTGGACTATTGGGAAAATGAGGACGACTTATCATTCTTCAACTTTTTAAGGCTGTACAGGTCTGAAGATCCCGTAAGATATTAGACGTAAATTAACTTTTCTCAGGAATTCTCGACATTACAAAATTCAGGTGTTAATGGGTGTTCAACAGAGCTAACTGACTGAATGACTGTGTTGGAATAAAAAAAATGACTGCATTTGCAAATTCGTAATGAATAGCAAATAATTTATTGCTTTATGGCAATGCAGATGGCTACTACTTCACCACGAAAGGAGGTTACCTACCCCAACTTTAAAATGACAGTCAAACTGAGAACCTTCAGTAAAAATGTGAAACCACTAAATAGGTAGATATCTAGCCACAATGGTCTACAAAACGAGATATTTCAAAACGCTTGGTGCAACATCTCTTTTCTACAGATGACTTCCACTAGGTCTAACCTTACTTCGAGATTAATCACTTCCAAAGGATTTCTGGTTCTCAAGAGTGGTTGCATATTACTTAGAATCTCAAGATCTTTCTTAATGTCCAGACATTTGGAATAAATCCTTATTCGGTTTTTAATTTCCTAGGCTTGACTATGTAGTCCCCCCGCTAGGGATCCTTCACCCGCAGTAGCTTTTCATAGAGAATCAAGGCACTCATTTTCATAATTTCCGAGAAAAAAGCGTATATTTTTAAATTAAAGACAAAAATATTATAATTTTACTGAAACTTGGATTACAACAAAAAGAATGCATACGAAAAAGGAGATGCTGCTGGTTTAAAACTGAATTATTATGTGCATGGTTGCCTGAAAAGTTGCCGTGTGTATGGTTGTCAGAATTTGATGACTCCTACTAAAGTGGTTGCGCTAATATTTAAGTGTCGAAATATTACTGCATACTTTCAATGCAGGCAAATTCTCACAAACATATATTTAAAAATTGAATTCAAGACAAATATCACTTTGTCTACAGAAAACTTCTGGAATACAACAAAAAGAATGCATAGGAAAATGGCGAAGCTGTTTGTAAAAATTGAAAAACTGTCATACACGTACTATATGCCTGAAGGGTTACAGCCGAAAACATCGCTGACGAAGACGTCGCGGAGAAAACAACGTAAGGCGAAAATGTCGTAGTACAAAGCATCGCAGGAGAAAGTAAAGCAAGGAGAAAGTAAAGCAAAGAGAAAACATCGCAGTTCTGAAATATCGTGGTCGAAAAAATAAAGCGGTTCAAAAACTTCGCAGTTTGAAAACATCGTGGTAAAAAAAAAGTGCCTATAAAGCATCGCATGACGATAACGTCGCACACATGAGTTTTCAGGTTTGTTTGTATATTCGCATAATGGTTTGGGCGCCCAAGAAGGAAAGGGGAATATTTCTACTTCTTTATTTCATATTTTTTAATGAAATAACAGAACTGTGATGAAAAGTAAGGAGGAAACGTAACATTTAAAAATTGAAAATGAGTAGGAAATTAATGCAACTTTTAGCACCTAATAGAATTTTAAATTTGCATAGTTAATTAAGAAATGTCATTAATAAATTCATCTTTTTTTATAAACTTTTCCTGATAATTTTTCATGAAAAATAGTCTAAAAATGTTTAACTAAAGGCAGATAAATAACTGCATAAGGTTAATTAACTATGGAATTTTAAAATTCTATTAAGTTTTATAAGTTGCATTAATTTTATACTCATTTTCAATTTTTAAATGCTTAAATTTTCTTCTTACTTTTTCAGCAAAAATCTATTAGTTAATTCAAAGATATGAAATGTAGAAGTAAAAATACCCCTGTTTCCTTCTTGCGCTCCCCAAATCATTATGCGAATATGCAATTATAATTTTAAAAACCCAAAAACTCATGTGTACGATGTTACCGTCATGCAATGACTTGTGGGTGCTTTATTTTTTACCACGATATTTTCGACTACGATGTCTTTAAACTGCGAAGTTTTTGGAGAGCTTTATTTTCGACCACGATATTTTAGAACTGCAATGTTTTCTCTTCGCTTTCTTTTCTCCAACGATGTTTTCGCCTTGCGTTGTTTTCTCCGCGACGTTTTCGGCGGACAGCGCTTGAAGAATTGTTATGTGCGGTAGATTGTCAGAATTTGAAGTATTTTGAAATTTAGGCGATTTTTATTAAGGTGGTTGTGCTAATACTTACCCTTTTTCCTATGCGCAACGTATTTAATTAAAATGTTTTAATTACAACATTCTAAATTGTATATGTATGCCCAACACAACTTCTTAATCACTATTTCGCATATTACTACATAAAGCACTTTTTTTAAATGCTAAAAGCAAACACTTTTTTTTACCTGATTAATTTCTGAATTATAGTTAAACATGCCCAGGCTTTATAAATAAAAGTGTTCTTGCTGAGAACGTTTGGTACTTCCACGTTAAAGCGACCACCGCATTTTGTTAGCAGAAATGGCAAAATATAATCTCCCAATCTATAATGGGCGAACTGCAAATAATGTCAAAGACTCACAGGTGATTCGCTTTAACAAGGAAATAAGAAATTTTCTAGAAATATTAGCGTAATATTTCCTCCTTAAAATATTCATGTGCAGGGAAAATCAGAACTACATCCGCGTTATAAGATCACGCACGTTACACTTAAAGTTATGGCTCCTGAAATATCATTAATATTGTAAGAACTGTATATTTAATACAGTTTTAGAAATCACCTTCCCTCTTGTCAGTGAACAAATTATGTAAGTAATGTCCAACAAGCGAAATAGGAATGTATAAAATGTGAAAAATGACGGAAAAACAGAGAATACACGATAGGAAAATATGTAATACATGCCAAAAAAAAAAATTGCACATTGGATCTTTTGGGCTTTTATTACGGTGACGCATTAGACTGCCCTATAAATGAATTTCAGGTACGTATTTGACGCAGGAAAAGGTGGAATTAAATGAATTTGTTTAATTTCATTATTATGGAAAGGGGGAGGTTTAATTTCATTATTTAATGAGTTGGTTTTAATTTCATTGTTATGAAAAGGTGGGTTTTACTTTCATTTTACTAGAAGATAAAAAAAAATTGAAAAATTCTTTATTAGTTTAAGATTATCAAATTTGTTATAAAGTTTTTTTTTAAATAATATTTTCCCCAATAACCTTCTATTTTATATTTATTCTTAATTACCTTTTTACTAACAAATAATCTCTGAAAAAATAGTGCAGTCTAGTTCGACTCGCAGTATTTTCCTCTTACTCGATGTCATTTTGTAAAAATAACACGCTGCATTTCGAGATATCAAGATGCCCTCTTCATCAGAGAGAAAAGTCTAAGACTAGTACCTTTTTGAATACTTCTATTCCTGGGAGAGAGCAAATCTCTCCAATAATAAAATGAGCTAGTTATAGATTAAATTATTGAATTATAAACTGAATTTTGCAACATATGAAATATAAGTACCACATTATTCTAATTTTCGCAAAAAACATTTAATTAAATCAAGAGTCAAACATTTTAACTATATTGATTTCATTAGAATCAAAAAATTAAATAGAGCTTTCATATATTGCTATTTACTGAATTATAAATTTATTCCCAGAAAAAAAGAGCAAAATTTTAAATCCAGCGACATTTATATAAATTTAAAAATTTTACAGCAAATTTACTTTTCTAGAACAAGAAACAAGCAAATTTATCTCGTTTGATATAAAATTTATAATTTCCTCTATTATTCTACCCATAACCAATCCTGCCACTAATTTATCTAAGAAGTATTACAGATTTCGCGTAAATAATTTGTCGCTATTCACCGAATTTTGAACGCACAGGAACTCACTCAATGCCGAGACAAATTAGTTCGGCGAAAATGCGACAGATGGCGCAATGACTGTTTCAAAGGACTAAAAAAGAAAACTGACCTCCTTGCACGACAGATCCTGTAATCATTCTTGACAGAATTTTAATCAGCACGTGAAGCAGCTAGATTTTAAAAACGAGTTCTTGAGTAAATATTTTGTTTCAAGAATCAGTATCAATGAAAACGAAAGTATCAACACATTACATTTTATATTGATTATCAAAATCAGTAAATTTTAATTAATTCGAACGTACGAGCAGGTTACGTAAGTTCTCAATCATATGAAAAATTAGTCCTTTATATAAATATATTAATTTAAGAATTTTATGATACGCATTAAAATTTGCTCAAATATTTCGTTATTCACTACAACACTTTTAAATAGATATTTTCTATACGTGTTAAAAATATTTTCCACTAAAATATTATTGAACCGATATTAAATTTGTTAAAGTACAAAGTTAGGAAATAAAGGTCTTAAAATTTCATCTAAATGGGCAGCATTATTTTTTAATTACCTCCGTTTCCAACTTCAGCTTCCGAAAAGTATCATATTCATTACAACACTTTTAAATAGATATTTTCAATAAATAGACCAACGAGTGGCAAATATTTTCCACTAAAACATTATTAAGCTAATTTTAAATTTGTATTAAATTGCAAAATACAAAATTCAAGTTAGGAAATAAAATTCAAAACTTCATCTAATTTGGCAGCATTATTTTTTAATTACCTCTATATCAAATTTCAGCATCCGAAAAGCCAAACCAAAATTTAACAAAAGTATTTTTCAAATAAAATAAAATAAAAACGATATTTACAATAAATGATTAATTTAGTATGACTATGTTTACACTAAATATATTAATTATACATGCTATTAAATGTAATACCTATAAGTTTCCCTTTCAGTCAGCATTAGTTTTACATTTTCATAAATTTTAATCTTAGGGTTAACAAATAAAATTCATTTTAGTTAAAAAATACCGAAACCATAAATTACTGAATTTCAGAATATCTTATAACTTACAATATAGAATACAATTCAGTTGGAAATTATCGAAATAAGTGAAAGTTCATGCATTTTGGACAAAAGTTTGATTACCGCATTATTCTAATTTTCGAAAAAAACATTTAATTAAATCATGAGTCAAACATTTTAAGTATATTGATTTCATTAAAATCAAAAATTTAAACTTAGCTTTCAGATATTGCTATTTACTGAATTATAAATATATTTACTGAAATCAATAAATCAGTAAATATATTTACTGAAATTACTATTTACTGAATCATAAATCATATTCCCAGAAAAAAAGAGCAAAATTTTAAATCCAGCGACATTTTAAACAAACATGTAACACTTGGATAAGGATTACGAGTCTGCTTTCTGATGATGTAAAACTCATATGTGAGAAAATTACTAAAATAATTAATGTTTTTTTTAAATGATATTTGATCAAAATTAAAAAAATACCCAATTTGACATCATTTTTTAAAAGAAAATTTTAACCGCATTAATTAAAATTTGTTAAAAAAAATTAAAAATGGGATTATTTCCCTCCTTTCGTATGGATTGGTTTTTATCGAATATTTGATAAATTTAATTCTCCAAAAGTATCACAATAAAAGAAGGCAATTTATGTGCAGAGTATTACAAGGTAAGAAAATTATTACAAACATTAATACACAAATTCAATTTTTTAGAAGTTGCAAAGAAACCAAATGTCAGTATTACATAAAAATTATATAAAAAAAATATTATCTTTAATGCTTAGTTATAACATACTCGACAAATACATTACAATATTTCTAAATAATTAAAGCAGTAACCTTAAAACGTTTAAACAAATTAATGCAAACTATATACTGTCTAATGTTAAAATTAAATTTGCATTAAACTGTCTAAAATATTAAACCTTTTTTTTTAAACATTCAGTTCAAAAACCACAGGAGAAACTCGGCCAGTTATTTTTTAATGTTAAAAAATATAATATTTTGCAGCTTATCTCGTCATACCTATAAACTGAACTTTCATTAAAATTATTATTATTTAAAAAATTTTACGTTTAAAGTATTGAAAAGAATAATTGAAAAGAAATAATTTTAAATGTATTAAAATTCAAAGCGAATTCATGAATGAAATGAAATATAGCTTTAGAGATATGAAACATGAAAAAAAAATCGTATATAAAATAAATATTATACTTACCGCAAATTATTCAGTCTTCAATAAAAACACTTTGTTAATCAAAAAACAGTTCTTCGTAATGTATTACTCTCTAAATTCTACAATTTCATGCTCAGTCCGCCCAAAATGGATTTACTCATACAGTCTGAGACATCATTATTTCTTTTTTTCTTATATATAAAACTCATCGGTCAGAGTTCAATCTCGCAATAACACCGGATCTGTGTAAAAAGGGCAGAAAAATCGAAAGACTATTTTGTTTTTTAATTTTTATCAATAACTCTTTAAACGGATTTCGATGCGAGTACAAAGTTCTCTTGTGGATAAATTTAGACGCACGCACTAAACAAAAACTCGAGTTTTGCGAGAGAGATAACAAGAGTTTAAAACGGGCGGATATAGCCACTTACCCTTCAGTACGACGTTATACCGGCATTTCTAAAATAAGAATTCGAAATCCACGCGAGCGGATAGCAAAGAGTTGGTCACGTGAGTGACGTCACTGGAGCAAAGCTTTTGTATTGGTTGGTGCGATTGTCATAGAACCACATGGCGTGATCACCGGCAGCCACGCGAAAATCGTCTGCTGTGGCGTGATGGTGGATTGCCAACAAAAGACTAGCATTGCCGGAGATGCTATGAAAGCCATTATTCGTTTATTAATATTTAATATTTTGTTTAGAAAAAGTATATGATTCGATATCATGTGCCTAATTTTGATTAGTGATGACCATCAGGCAGTATTGCATCAGTGGAATAGCCGGGAATAAAGTTCTATTTTTTTAAATATATTAAACTTTTACACATGGATATTTTTGTTTTTACATCCTATTGTGGCTGAGCCGCACGTGATGTTCACGTGGCCTTCATGAGCTTTGCTTTTGACATCCAGATATACATTTTGCCTACGTGACGTTGTTGCTATTTCAAGTTCAGGCACATTTTATTTGGCATAAAAATAGTAACATAAACATAATTTTTGTTTCAAGAAATAGTTTTCGGCAATATTTCACATTCACACGTGTACAGGAGTGTGCGTGGAGAACATGAGGATGAATACAATAATATTTGATTTCTATATCAGATCTGGCTTAAAAATAACACGCCAGCTTGAGATCAATTTTATAAAATTATTTCCATTATATGTTTTATTTTTTTAGACAATATTAGTAGCCATACGTTAGCTTTGCTATCATTTTATTATTGCTATCATCCTTTGAGAATCTTCTGAATCTAATACAAGTTTAAAAATAAATATTAATGCAGATTTTATCTTTTCTTCAAATATATACGTACATTCTTCCTTTCTCCAAAAATATCGTAAAAAAGTATGCCATGCTATTTGCTTCATTTTGTAAACCTTCATTTTGTAACCATGTTTCACCATCTTATTTTCACCGGATTTGGAGGGTAATAGAAATAAATTTACGACTATTATACACGATTTTAAAAGAAAAAAAAATATTAAGGCATGATTAATGAAAATGATTAAGGTCGAAAGGATGAAATTTTAAAAACAATGCCGAAAATCTTTAGATATTTCGATCTCCATTAACGAATAATTCTGTAATTTAGGATTAATTAACTATAAATTAAGCTTTCTTCAAATAAGTCAAGATCCTAGCCTAATCAATCGATTTGCTAGCCCTACACTTCTTCATCTCCAAATTCGATAACTGTTTCTGACTAAATAATCCGCATAGTATTACTGCGGATTTTTAGTCCAAAGGGATTTAGTCCCGAAGGACTATTACTCTCGTTTTGCGATTTTGCGTCGATTCACTCTGAATGCCCGTTTCACTTTTCAAATTGTTGCCACTAAATGTTATCGCTCTGCATTAAATTTAAAAAAATGAAAAATCTGCATAAATGTATGCATGTTTCTCGCATTGTGATAAAACCTAGAGCCATCGAATTTTGAATGACGTAATCCTACTGCGAATATGGGCATCTGGAAGCCCTAATTTTGAATTTGAAATTTGCTTTATTATCGATTTTATGTTTTGTAACATTTCAACGAATTTCTGATTAACAAACTAAATGATTTCAAAGCGAGCAATGGCAACACTGTACGGAAAAAGAAAAACATTTTTATCTCCAGCGCACGAGACTTACGGAAATTCTAAAGATATGTTCATTTTAAAATGATTTTGCGATATTGATTTTGAACTGAATTTTATGGTTTGAGTACGTAGTACATGATATTTAATAAAAAAATGTAGCACACGAAACGTTAAAAAAACGCGCCTTTTTACGTAATTTAAAATCTGAAATCTTTCAGATTTTTTTTTTATGTACTTATTTTTCTATTTATTTAAAACTGTAATTAATTTCTTTTTCCGTGCAATGCACCGTGGGACGAAATTTAAGAGAAATACGACGAAAAAGTAAAAATACAAGAGTGCGTGCATTTAACATTTAATAAATAGATGTCTCGTAATTGTACTATTTTGCAATCCAGAAAAATCGCGAAAATAGATTATACCAGAGTATTCTTGTGATGATTAAAAAACTTATAAAAGCTGGCTTAAAACGTCTCAGCTCAGTTGGTGTTGTTTAAAGCGAACTGTATTGTTTATTTAGTGCTGTTATTGATTGTAGCCAATTCGTTGTGAGATCGAATTAACTTTCTTCTTATTTTGAAATGAGTTGTATTCAATGTTTCAGTAGTTCAAAATATAACTGCTGTGAGGTATTGTGATATTGTACGAATATCTCTGAGGAAATATTTCAGCATTTTGCTGTATTTCTTGTGAAAAGAATAAATTTTATTAACTTTTTATCGACTTGTGCATTCGATCCATTACGAACCCGTACGCACGCAACACTTTTTAATGTCAAAAGAGTGCGATTTGAATGCCAATTACAAGAGCGACAGAAGAACAATTCAGGCAGTTGATAACTGCATTTGCTGCATTCCAAGAAAAGATGGAAGGAGCCGTCAACTCACTTAAAGAAGAGATGAGAGCTGGCCAAGAATCCGTTAAAGAAGAGATGAAAGCTTGCCCAGATTCCGTTAAAGAAGAGATGAAAGCTGTACAAGAAAAGATTCAAGCAGGTCAAGAGGAAACAAAAAGGGAAATTACCTGCGTAAAAGAAAACAAATTTGGAGCTATGGAAGACAGAATTAACACGGTTGAAAACAGATTTGGAGAAAATGAAGAAAGAATTTCTGCCGTTCAACAAATAATTGAAGAGATGGTTTCTGCTGCAGTCGCCAAAGAAGTTGGCACCTTAGAGAAATGCATAGCGACAACAGAAAGCAATTCTGATGGATTCAAATTTTTATCCGTGCCTTCTCGTTTCTCCCTGAAGTTATTCACCTTATGATGGGACCTCCTCTTGGCATATCCACCTCTTGGCAAGTATATAAGATACAGTTTTCTATAGTGGCGCAAGCAAATGGATAGGATCCCCAAGCTAAGGCCTGTCATCTTGCCGCTTCTTTAAGAGCAGACGTAGTGGATATCCTTCAGACTCTTCCCGAAAACAAAAGCTAGATTTCGAAGCTCTGTCTGGCGCAGTGGAGCTGCGTTTTGGAAAGATGTGTTTAACAGACTGCAGCAGGCTTCAATTAAAATCCCGTCAACAGAAGCCTACGGAAACAATACAGGAGCTCGCCACGGATGTTGAAAGGCTGTCCCACCTCGCCTTTTGGGAGTGCCCGATAGAAACATGGGAAATCCTGTCCCTGCAATAGTTTATCGATAGCGTCCGGGATCCTGAAATACAGAAAGCTCTGCGAATGGTAGATGGGAAGGACTTGAAATGCGCTCTAGTGTACGCCATGAAATTCGAAGCAGCCCAGCAAGCCAACTGTTAGAGATCGCTACAAGTCAGAACTGTGCGAGTCCACGAGCCAGTGGATTAATTGATGGCTCGTTTAGGAGATTTATTCAGAAAAGTCAATGCTTTGGTACGGAGTAGGCGTGAGAACAAATTGGCTCTGAAGTGTTGGAAATGCGGTATTGAAGGGCACATACGAAAGAACTGCAGAATACACCTGGGCACGAAGAATAAGACGGACGATATAAACAGACAATCAAATGCTTTGAGATGGAAAAGGAATGGCAAGAAACCGGAATTCAAGGCCACATACGAAGGAACTGCAGAACAGCCCAGAGCACGGAAAGTAAGATCATTTCCCAGCAACGACACAGGAAGCAAATTAATGACCATATCTAGGAGCGGAGGTTGCCAGATAATGAAAAACCCTGTTTCAAAGCGCTCAAGATTCCTGCAGCGAGTGACAACAGTAATGGACTATCCATTAATGGGCATATGGATCAACGAGATATATATTGCTTCTTATATGAAGTCATTGATATGGATGGAGTTCCTTGCAATATGATCATTGACACAGGAGCTAATGTTACCATTTTTCGGAAAGATTTAGCTCAACAATTTAAACATAAACTCATTTGGACGCTATCCTGCGTTACCCTCCAGACCGCGTGCGGAGAGAAAATTGACATAGATGGGAAGTTAAACGTGAACATCACGCTTTGAAGTGCCGCCTACCACCACATGGCATATGTGGCGGTTATTACAGATCCTTGCATATTCGGATTGAACTTTTTAAGGAAATACAGTTTTTAATTAGACTTCAAAAATAACAAACTGATTTCGGCATTTGAGATTATAACTATTCTTCTTCAGAAGGCATCCTCACCTCGAAATGCGGACGTGTTGTCTGAAAGACCCTGCTCAGAAAGCTGCCAAAATCACACTAGGGTCGAAGAGAAACCAGAGAATACCGGCAATTCTCCATCCCAGATGCTCATCGGTCGTGATCTTCGTCTGCCTAGTGATCTCTTGTTTGTCGCCCTCCGGACATGCCTTCATCTCCTGAGGAGTACATCCAAGATCTCGAGGGCCGGTTTGAAGTGATGGACAATTTTGCACGAGAGCGAGGGAACTTGGCGACGGAGAAGATGAATACCCGATACGACACCAGAGCTACTGAACATCGTTTCAACGAAGGAGACAAGGTATGGTTGCGGAATCTGACTTGACGCGAAGGACTCTGCCCGAAACTACAGTCATCTTGGGATTGTCCTACACAGTCCTAAAAAGGATGAAGGACGTCGTGGTCCGGATCCGAACTTTAAGCCTAAAGTCGTTCATTACGACAGGTTAGCTCCTAACTATGGCCATAGTACGTATTGTATATAATTGTAAATAGTAGTGTAAATAGTATAAGACCATGGTCATTTTTATATTTGGTATTTCATAGTATTTGACCTGTATTTACTATTTGATAGTCTTTGATTTGCATTTAGTATTTGATAATATTTGATTTGTATTTAGTATCTGATTTGTTGTATGTTACTTATTGCAATTAGTGTTTATGTTGTTTGTTATTGTAATGTAATGTTTGTTATTGCATTGATGCTTTCGTTGTTAGTGACTTCCTGTCCAGGGATTGTACTGCCCGGGGCGTGCAGTCCTTGGGAAAGGGGCAGTGTTACGGATTTTGTATTGATTTAGCTATTTATAAATTGTTTTATTTTATTGTATTTTATTGTATATGTAATTGTTTTATTTATTTATTTATTGTAGTTAAAATTGTTTTATTTTCCCGTGCAATGCAGCGCGATGAAATTTAAGAGAAATTACGCCGGAAAAGTAAAAATACAAGAACGCCTGCATTTAACATTTAATAAATGGATGTCTCGTAATTGTACTCTTTTGCTATCCAGAGAAATCGAGAATATAGATGATACCAGAATATTATTGTGATAATTATTGAAACATTTAGTCGATTTTTGCATTCAATCCATTACGAACCCGCCCGCACGCAACAGTTCCTTCAGTTTTTGACAACAAACTGTATCCTTCAATAATCCACAATCCACCAAAAATCCTCTAAAAATTCATACTCTATTTCTAATTCTTACATAAAATATCCGTTTGGAATGCCAGGCTTTTCCAAACTTTTACGCTTGCTTGAAAGTTCCCATTTTAAATTTTCCTTTAAGATCTCCTGATACTTAATTACAATATCACTAACAGCAGGTTTACAGCAAGTTATAACTAAATGCAAAAATTTCACTCCAAAGTAGTCAAAAATCGTATCTCCAAAACAGTATTCTCCACGATGTCTGAGCATTAAATAATCACCGATAATAGTGTTACGAATTTTGTATTTAGACAGTTAATTTTAGTAGAATTATAATTAAAATTGTTGTATTCCCTGTGCAATGCAACGCGAGAGAAATTTTAGAGAAAGCTATGCATGCATTAAGCGAAAGCTATTTTATGAAAAGCAACAGTACAGGGACACATGCATTTAACTTTGACTTAAATTGGTATCTCGGCACTTTGTACTAAATTGAATTTGCGGAATGTATGGGTTACCACATGCTTGTACACCGGTATAGGCTGCCACATCTTATCACATACCGCCCTTCCTTGCAGCATCTTTTGGTGAAAAATCTAGGTGAGGATAGCCAAAAAATGAAATAACTTATAAGGTATTTCTCTGGGCTTCTTAGCATTCCTTCGTGTTGTAATGTTTAACACGCACGGTGCGCATTCGAGAGGTCCGTGGTTCGAGTCGTGGTGAGGGTATTGCTCTTTTATCAATATTTCCTGCTTCAAAAAAATCCTAATGACCCTACAAACTGAAAAAGCTTCATTTATTGATTGATTTTTTATTTAAAAGCTTTTATTTAACAGTTTTAAACGTTATAACGAAAAAAAAATGTACATAAACACTACCTAACTTACATAATCACAATATACATGAAAAATGGGTTTTAATATTGTTGTGTTCATCTCCATATCTCGATGTAGTCCCCGAAGCCTCCTCATGAACAATTATTGGCGGATATCGTTGGATTGAGATGTTGCGCACCTGTAGCAACATAATTACTTTGTCCAATTTGCAACGAAATTTTGATATAGAACACTAGCGGGACGGAATCTAATGGCTTCTTTTTCTCTGCAACCCCTATTAGGCCTGTGTATTGTACTGGCTGGCATGTGTACTTTGTTTGCCTCAGCTCTGTGGACATACTAAACGAATCGGGTTCATTAGAACCTCTTTGAAACAAATTCCTAATTTTCATACTTACGCAAGTAGTGTGATGGACCAATCTTTTCAGAAGTCAGTTTCCTCCTATGCTTGGTGATTTGAGAAAATTCGCTTCCTCTGAACTGGTAGTTGACAAGGTTTCGGGCTATTGTTTTAAGTTCCCTACATGGAAGCTTTTTCAAGAAATGAATCTCATATGATTTTGGTTTCTTCCATTTTAATTATGGTAAAACTGTCGAGGGCTATCTGCCTAGGGGAAGGAATGTCTTCAGAGTTAGCTTAATTAGAAGCTAGCGAGTAAATTTGATTATCCCTATCACTAACCTGTCTATGAGATTTCAAGTTTCCTCATGCGAAAAAGACACTGTGCATTCAATCCCTTCCTTGTATTTGAATCCTCCAAGCCCAAAGACAGGCAGCTGTTGACCATCGTACTCTACATTCATCCCCTATATTTGAATCCAAGGCCCAAAAAAACGGCAACCGTCATACCAACCGCCACGGAACATTTTGATGTAGCTACCTGAACTGTAGATTTAGCAATCTGAAAGTAGTTTTCAGTGCTCTTTGGGATGCTGAATACTTTTTTCTTGTGCCGTGTTTTTCTGTTCATCTCAGAAGATCATAGTTTATTGGAAATATTCCGTTTCATAAAAGGTGTTAGTTCATAACTAAAAAGATCATGGTGTTTAAATTCTCTAATTCTCAACTCCCTTTTTTTTATCTTCCGTGACATGCTTTATATTTCTAGTTGCAAGTTTCACAATGTTCGATGCTAATAAAATATGAAACGCAACACTCTGTGCAAAACAGTTTTTCTTTTTTCGCTGTTTATAATTAAAAAGAATAATCTAACTGATCAAACTTAGAGAGTTAAGGCGGAAAAAAGGGGGTGAGCTTACCTTTTTTGAAAACGTTAACTTTGCTTTTCATGATGTTTTAAAGAGTATGATGCAATCTAATTATTCTGCTCCGAAAAGAATTTTGTTTTTGATCAGAAACAACGCAAGAAATGGTAAAAGGCGCATTTGACTTAAATAAACAAGTGGCATTAATGCAAGAAAATTCTTTGATCTGTGTTTAGAGATTAGAATTTTAATATTTAGATTCTTTCAAACAGATTTATTTCCCCGTGATATTTAAAAACAATACCCTGCTTTAAACGTTATTGAATATTTGTTGAAAGAGATTACCACTGAACGATTTGATGTAGAATTTAATTGCAGCCGACTCGTTTAAATATGAGTTCATTATTAAATTCGGAGATAGCAAACTTTTTATACATTAACGAATTTCTGTTAGCTGCCTAAGCTTAAATGAGGAATAATTTTCTCGTTTCTCAGAAACCTGCTAAGGAAATTAATTTTTTATTCTTTTACGAAAGTGTTAGCGGCTGATTGCGAAAATACATTTCTTCAGATACACGATGGCTGAAGATGTATAAGCACGTAATGACACGGCTTTTTCCCTTCATTTTTTCTGGAAGGAATAAACTGAGAGATACACTTTGTTTACATTTACAGTTATGCCTTCGTTTGTATGAAAATATATAAAAAAGGAGAAAGCAAAAACTTCGTTACTATTGGTTAAAGACTTGCAGATGTTTTTCATCATATATGTTTAATTTTTCTAGAAAAGAATATTGCTGTCTTTAGAAAAATAAAAAAATGAGCTATTTTAAAGATGGATAAGGTTATGTAACTTGAATTCATCTCTCTTCTCTCTTTTTTTTTTCAAAGCGCATGAGGGTTGCATGCCTAATCTTTTCCCTTTTCTTTCTTTTTTTTTATCCTGTTTGTGGTGAATTCAAGGATGCTTCTTAGAATCGAAGATACAGCGCATAACTTGCCGAAGTTCATCATGCTTCTGGAAGTGTTCAAAATAATTCGTTACCTCAATGCCAAGATAGTTCCTGGTTGTCATGCTATCACTAACAAAATGATCAAGAATCTCCTCAGAAATGCCATTAGCAAATTCACTGGCATTCTAAATGTTTGCCTCACTTCACTAAATTACTTCCCTGAACCTTGGAAAAATGCAAAATCTTTGTTCTTCTCAAGTCAGGAAAGATGCTACCAAACCGGATGTGTACCGCCTCATTAGCCTCCTTTGAAGTCTTGGCAAGATTATACGAAAGACTTATTCTCAATACCTCCATCTTTTACCAAATGATCAGTACGGATTTTGGAAAAACCTCAGCACTACCAGACAGTTTGTACGCATTGTAGAGTTTATTGGTGCTGCATTCTATAATCAGCAAGTATTGGGTTTCTCCTGCTGGACGTGGCGAAAGCCTTCGACCGCGTCTGGCAGGAGGGGCTCATTTTCAAGCTTATCGGGACTTGCGTGTACACAAGGAATTGATCTTTCGAATCTACTCCTTCTTTCAGCATCGTAATTTTTTCGTCACTCAGGGCAACTATCAACTTCAAGAGTCAACTCTAAAATCCATAAGTTGTTTTTTTTAATTCATGAAATGGTAAAATGATTTTTGATAACTCTTTAAGAAAAGAAATCTATATGCTTTTACAATTACACATAAATCAGTTTTCGTAATTTTTTCTTTTAAACGGACCTAATGGATATTTAAAACGTACCTAATATTAATCTTTGAAACGGACTTAATACTCTTTGAAACAGACCTAAAAATACTCGCAGAAAATAAAGGTGTTAATTATGGCTTTTGGCAATATGAAGATTATGATATGTAAAGTCTGACAGCTGTAGATGTACTCTAATCATCCACGGTAAATATTATCTACCTTTTATTGATATTTACATTTGATTCGAATTTATTATGCCTGCATGTTTGGACGATCTCTAAGTTACTAAAACAAACTGTTTAGTTACATGCTAACACTGAGAATATGATGTCAGAAACATTCTGAACTGTTTCAATAATGACGCTAAAAGACGGCTATAACGGTTAGTTTTTGATTTTATATTTCATAAACGACGTAGCGCATATTTATTGA
Source organism: Stegodyphus mimosarum (assembly GCA_000611955.2). Classification (NCBI taxonomy): domain Eukaryota; kingdom Metazoa; phylum Arthropoda; class Arachnida; order Araneae; family Eresidae; genus Stegodyphus; species Stegodyphus mimosarum. The sequence goes on from KK115574.1 coordinate 28,155, forward strand.
ATTATTCAACAAGAAGCAAACAGCAATAATTTCTTTTATGAAATATATTTTCTTCTCAACAATGCAATGTGCAAAGAAAACGCTAATTAATTCTGATTGGTTCATGCGGTGGTAAAATAACTCACGTCAAAGCAGTGACAACAAAAGAACAGCTTCTTCTTTGTTGTTCCCTTTTGAAGGTTGCTGGTGGATATTTTCCATAAATCACTCAGTTCTAGATCTCGGAAATATTTCTTACTTTTGTATCGAACTAGTGTAATCGTCTCTTATGTCACAGTTCACCAGATGCCAAGTAAAAAGTCGTGTCTTAATTCAGCCGGGTTCGGATCTTGGCAAATGGATTTGTTTGTGGAGCGATTTTCGCAGTTTCTCCATGTATAACGTGGATTCAAATTAGTTTCCTTTGAAAACTCTCCACAAGAATGTTTTCCACTTTAGCGGATAGACCATGCGGGCTTTGTTACAATCGATTAAACAAAGAAACAACTCGGAGTTTCTCAACCATTAACCGGTAGTTATTCCGGTAGAAACTGCCTTAAAGTATGAGGAAAAAGAGTCTATTAAAATAGTAATTTTTAAGATAACCAAATAGAAATGCTTTTTTGCGATTTAATTTAATATTTGGTAGTTTTCTATGATTACTAAGTTTTTTTTGGCCAAACTAATAATTTACTAAATTACTATACTTTGATTTTTTATGCTCTTTTAGCTTTGGTAGTAAAAGATGCTATTGCAGTAATTCATGGGTTCTAATTACACGTGTTCTAAACTTACGTTGAATACTTTATTTTGTTTTTAGCCCAAAGGACGTAAGCGCAGAAGGGCTATTAATTTCGTTTCGGCATTTTGCGTTGTTTCACTATAAATGTTGGTTCACTTTTCAAATTGTTGCCACCAAATATTAGAGCCCTGTATTATACTTAAAGAAATTTAATAACAAAGAATCTGCATAAATGTATACATGTTTCTCGCATTGTGATGAAACAACGGTATCTAGAACCATCAAATTTTAAATAATGTAATCTTCCACTGAATATGGGCATCTGGAAGCCCGAATTTGGAATTTGAAATTTGTTTTATTATCGATTTCTTATTTTGTAACGCTTTAACGAATTTTTGATTAACAAACTAAATGATTTCAAAGCGAGCAATGGCAATACTGTACGAAAAAAAATATTTTCATCTCCAGCGCGCGAGATCGGAAATTCTAAAGATAGGTTCATGCGATGTTTCTGTTGAATTGAATTTTATAGTTTAAGTGCGAAGAATATGATATTTAATAAATAAAGATAGCACACAAAACGTTAAAAAAATGCCCCTTTGAGCGTAATGTAAAATCTGAAAGCTTCAGATTTTATTTTATTTTTGCTTAGGTTTATTTAATGACGCCAAACCATTCGAGGTCTATCTGCCTAAAGTGAGGGATACTTTCGTGGAGAAATTTCAAAGGGAAACTGGCTCGTATATTCGTCACACATGGGGAAAATGGGGAAAAACACTAAAACACATAACCAGCCAGCTCGTTCGGAACCCCGGACCCGAGCTACCAGTGTTCAGCGACTTAAAATACAGATTGTTAGTTCCTTAAAATATGTATTAAAAATACCTGCTTTCGGGTTTCGTCTGCTACTTTTATTTTTTTTTTCAAAATGTCGCATGTAAACAACCTGTGAATTGAAGGATATGTTTTCGCATTACGAAGAAAAATATACCTACTTCGAAATTAAAAAATAATATGAAATGCATGGTATTAAAGATTCTAAGTGCAAAATAAACAGCATTATCAGTCGGGAAAGGAAAACTTTCAATCGTTAATTCTACACGCAAAAGAAGACTCCGAACGAATACCTGAAATAGGCATGTATTGTTTTTAAAGTTAAATCATTATTATGAACAGAAAATCCGCTGAAGCAAAAATCAATTTGAAAAGTCTTTAAATACATCTGAAACGAAAAATAAAATAATAAACCAAGATTTAAAGCTTATAAAAGCTAAAAAATGTAATGTTCATGAGCTTTGCATATGGCTAAACACAAAGCAATTTATAGAACCTTGGATGAAAACCATTTAACAAGAGATAACTGGAATACAATGTAATCGCTGATGAAACATGGGCTTACAGAAATGACGGTACCAAAAAAAAAAAAAGTATTTATAACCGAAAATCAGGAGAAGAAAATTTACAAACCTGGTTCCGTCAGTGCAAAGAAAGTTTACGTAAGGAGTTTATGATTGTCGCGAGATTTTTTTACAATGAGATATTAAAAAATAAGAAGAGTAGACAAAATGTTGAAATCAACTGAACGTAACTATCAAGGGAAAGTTTTACTCCGGATATTTACAGAAAAAATTACATTTCTTTATGTCAATGAATATGAAAGAGTGAAACTTCATCAAGACAAAGCAAAAAGTCCCACTTCGAAACGTATCACTGGATTCCTTGAAAAAACAAAGACTGATACAAGTATTGCATATTCCAACGTATTCCTGCCAATTCCCTTGATGTTTCACCAATGGACTGTTGTGCCTTGGGTGTCTTGAAAAGAGCTCCTTCTAAGCTCAAACTCACTACAATCGATGAACTCGTAAAGTCGTGGAAGAGGAATGGGAATCATTACCTTTGGAAATTTTACGAAATACCCTTTCAATCATGGTAATCACAATGCAGATTTACAGTTCAGAAAAGGCTATCACATGGGCTATTAAAAAAAAAACTCTTTAGATTTTAAACATTAGGTAAACTAAATCGTTCTAAAAATGTGTAAATATCCTCTCTGTTCTTAAATTTGTTTTCCATTAAAACAGCAACATTAAATTATACTTTAGGTAAAATTTTTTAACATTTGTTTTAAACTGAAACTTTTAATGCTAAGTATTTTCTTCCTTTTTTATTTTCCTTTATATTTTTACATGAAGCAACCCTCGAATGACAGAATGTAAAACTACCGAACACTGACAGAGTTACCCGAGTTCAAATCCAGCCGAGGCAACTGACTGCATGGATATTTTCCTGTTTTTGCCATATACAACGAAATACATACGAGTTTCTTTTAGAGAATTGTTCATGAAGCCATCCTTTCTGTTACGTACCCTTGCGGTCAAACGGTAACGTTTCTCTGAACTTTAATAATTTGATCAGGGCACAAATCCCAGCAAGGGAGCTTGCTGTATGGACGTTTTGGTGAATTTTTTTTTTTCCTGTATGTCAGAGTTTCTTAAACTATAGGTCGAGATCCCAAATGAGGTGGCAAATCGAAATTTTAAGGTCGCGAAAATTCAGTTCGATAGATTAATTTAAAGAAATTGTATTCATAAGACTTTTAAAGAAATTACATTAATTGACATTAATGAGATTAGACTTTTAAAGATATTATATTAATTGATATTGATGCGATAGATAACCTGTTATATAAAGTGCAAAAGGAATTTGTAAAGCTACCTAGCTATTCAAACTTAAAACTTGAGTTTCTACAAAAAATCCTTGATGAATTCGGGATCGGAGTTCGAACTAGATTTCTCACTATTTCTGAAATGACATGAAATATTCTTCTCTCATTCAGCACGATACATTTTTATGAAACTACTTTTTCAGCTTTAACGCTAATTAAAACCAAATGTCGTTCAACGTCGAAACATGTGAAGATGCTTTATGTCCAGCAGTGTCAAATATTGCACAAATATTCAGTTTGTTATGCGGTAGAAAACAAGCACGTCTGTCTCATTAGAAGTTTCTTTAATTTTTGTTTGCTTAAAATAAATCCTAAAATTACTTCTTTTTATACTGTTTACGAAAGAAGTAAATCATTTACGGGAGGATATTTATTTTTATATCTTTATTTTCTATTTAATAGCTGAGGTCGCCCAAACATTCCCAATAGTAAAAAGGCGTCGCGATTGAAAAACGTTTAAGAAGCCCTGCCCTACGTGTATTTCTCTTTGTCTGTAAGAGCTAGTTCCCTAAAAAAATCCTCCATGAAGGTATATGTAGATAGCTCTCGATTGCCTTAACTAATTAACCCAACCTTCCTTTCGGGTGTTAATGAGCTCTGGCACTATCCAAAGAATCTAATCCATTCCTGTATAAAATTTTGTGATTTGCCCAATCTATACTTAAAATAGTAAATATGTAAACTTTTCTCTCTGTTTCAGAAAGGAATTATTAGTAAATAAAATTTAAAATAGTTAATGAGAGAAAATCTTCTTGGTATACATATTCTGGGAGAAATCATTAAATCGAATTTTCTAAAAAGTGCATCAAATTTATGCCAGAAAATCCACTCTGTATTAATAATACATATTCTCGGAGGACAGATTAAACCGAATTATCCAAAAGTTATCTTAAATATATGCTAGGAAATTCAACATATGTTAAATTTCAGCTAGAAACGAGCTAAAAAGGTGTCAAAAATATGAAAACAGAATTAATAAGGTCAAATTCTGATGTCAAGTAACTGTTTTCCCTCGCTTTTCTTTATTTCTCTGGAGAAATTAATCATGCTTCATTGCTTCTGGCAAATCGCCAAACTCTGCTATATTTATCCTAAACGCGCTTAAAAAAGAGCGATAATTCGTCTATTTATAGGAGCAGTGAAATCGTTTGAAAAGTCGAACAATAGATAATTCATTCATTCTGTTAACTTCCGTTTACATGTTTTTATTTTTTTTTTAATTCGAACAAAAAATGGGTGATGACAAAAAATCTGACGTTATTGTTTTAAAATCTAAAAGTGCATTATCATCGCTATTTGTTGCTGATATTATGTTAAAAAGAAGACAGTTTAGGTATGTTTAAACGAAATATTTTTAACTGACAATAAATACTAGAGGAAAAAATATGAACAGTTTTTTGTTCAAAAACAGTTTATTTTTGAATTGGCAGCTGAAAATTCTAATTTTAAAGTAACCCATTTTCCCATTCACACTATCCTTTAGAAATTCCTATCATAAAAAGCAATATTTTTATCGAAAGTAGAATAAAGCTGTTACTATTCGAAGTCGAATTCGTTCTGAGGGTCAACTAGCGGCCGAGCGGTGAAGTCGTTGAATACTGGTAGTTTGACCTCAGTTCGGTTCCACAACCGTCAGGCTCACGTATTACGTACGTTTCCACTCGAATATGGGCATCTGGAAGCTCGAATTTGGAATTTGTTTTACTATAGATTTCATATTTTATAAACCTTTAATAAATTTTTGATTAACAAACTCAGCGATTTCAGAGCAAGCAATGGCAACACTGTACGGGGAAAAAATATCTTTAGTGCGCGAGACTGTGAATCGGAAATTCTAAAGATATGCTCATTTTAAAATTATTTTGCGATATTGCTCTTGAACTGAATTTTATGGTTTAAGTGCGAAGAACATGATAGTTAATAAATAAAGGTGACACACAACAAGTTAAATAAAACGCCTCATTGGGCGTAATGTAAAATCTGAAAGCTTTCAGATTTTTTTTTATCATTAAATCCTTCATATCGTTTTGGACGCTGGAACAATTATAACGTTACATTCACTTAGAGCCTTATGGCTATTGTTGTTATTATTTCGAAGTTCTAGATATGTATATGTCCTTTTCAGACCTAATTTCTAAATTCTATTAATTGCATTTTGTAATTATTTTCTTTTCTCTTACACTTGCAGTGTGGCGTATTCTGATAAATAATCAGCAATAAATATTAACAGCAGCGACAGCAGATGAATTCAACACTTTTTGTTTGTCAGTAATCTTAACAACCAATTTTGCATATCAACCTCGTAACCAGATCCACTGAAATGAATTGATGTTCTAGTATACTTTGTGTTAACAATATCCTCTCATTAGCATCTGTGCAGCTATTCTTTCATTAACTGAATGTTTCTAAGTGAGAAAAATTGATGACATGTAACTTTTGTTTCTTTCGGATTATGATATATAATACTTCGGTAGCGATGAGATGAGACACTATTTTTTGAAAAAATTCTTGTTACAAACACTTTCTTAACACAAACTTAGTTTAAAAATAGCCTTAGTTATAATTTTCATGTAAAAGTAATCTCTTTCTCTAAATTTAAGAAGTAAAAGATCTAAGCTTTCTATTAATACAGCTCTGGTCAGTAGGCAAGGTGATGAGCAGTATGCTTTTTAAGAGGCTTTGTGTCGGCATTGTTCCCCTCAAAGGGATGACCCAGCCATTCTCTTTCTTTATCCCTCATATAAACAGCACTGTTTATTTTTAATACAATACGAAGATATTACGTAGCAAAAAATAATAATTGATAAAACTTTCTTTTAAAAAAGTTATTTTTTTAGAAAAATATGTTTTTTAGGATCTTGGCAAATATCCAGAATGTTTTAACTTGCGTTCTGTATGTGGGTTTAATGTATCTTTATTTAAGTTAACATTTTCCATCCTCTTCTATTTATTTTTAATTTGCTTTCGTCTTATTGTGTTATGAATTTCCAATTTTTTATTTAATTATCTTGTGTATCTAATGTCTAATTTTAACTTTGAATAATTGTGTATATTGCCTTCGCTATGCTTTTGCATCAGTAACTTTGTTAAATGTTCATTTGTCACATAGTTGATTCTACCAAGTACATCCATGTAACACAGTCATACCTTACCTGTATTGGCATTGTCTACAGAGCTCATTAACTATTCACGTTATGGAAGCCCATTAACAGTATTTAAGTTGTATTTATCCATCCATATCTATCCTTTTATATCCATGTGCAAACGCTGAAATTGTTCTTCTTACCCGCACAGCACCCTTTTTCCATCCACGAACAATAGACTCGTTGAGCACCCTTTTCTGCATTCATGAAAGCACTCGTCTTGCAAGAACACGCCAAAGTGTTTTGCGGACTTTTGTAAAGGTCTGAAACACAGCATATTACTTGCCCCTCCGCTGAACATAAGTTTGGTAAGCCTGCAGTACAGGAACTTTTGTAGCAAAGTTAATTCTATCGGCAGGCTACCTGGGCGATATGGTTTTCGGTTTGGTTTAATACGGCAAAGTCTCGAAGGGCTGTTACACACGAAGAAAACCGCGAAAACGTCCATGCAGCCAGCCCGTCCGCGGGATTCGAACCTCGGACTGAACTACCAGTATTCAGCGACTTTACCACTGGCCGCTGGTAGGCCCTGGGCGATATGCTGATTGTCCCAGTGGATCGGCTGTCTTGTTGGGTGTGCGGAAAAAATGTCACCCGGAAAAAAGAGAAACGGAAAGAAAGCCCCCGGAAAATAAGGAACGGAAAAATGTCACCCGGAAAATAAGGAACGGAAAAAACGAACTCTTAAAATCTCGCCAAATAATGTCGCCAATCGGAGTTGGGGAAACCTGACAAATTCTAAATTAACCGGCAGGATTATAGCGGGCTGTCTTGAGGGAGGTTTTAAGGGTAAGGCGTTGAGCTAGCTGCAGCTGAGCATTTCGATAGCAGATTTTAATATTCTTATCGCAAACTGTGACTAAATTTCATCTACAATGGTTTGTTATAATACTGCTTTTAACGCAAAGTTATGCGACAATGTTTCACCCCTGAACCACAGCTTAAGTCTATAACTACATGGGGTACGAGGGGAAAAATCACTAATGACCATGACCCGCTGGTCAACCCTCTATTTTTACCATCGGACAGGCCAGCAGCTCGCTTATCTTCTTTCAATCATCGTCAGAAGATTTCCTATTCTGCAGGTATGGTTGTTATGATAAGATTTTTATCTCCCATCTTGGCGACATTTCTAAACATCCCTTATTTTTCCCATTGCAAAAGAATGGTGCTTATTTTCCGTTTCCTAATTTTCAGGTGCCTATCTTTCCGTTCCTTATTTTCCGGGTGACATTTTTACCTACAACCATCTTGTCTTCCGTAGAAAGAAAGAACGATCGATCTAAAATTTAAACTTAAGACAAATAAAATAAGCTTTGTGTATTTAAAAATTAAAATAAGCAGCATTTAAACATTTTATGTTACAATTTCTTCTATAAGCATGCATTCTTCTATCTTCTCCCTTAAAAAGGCCTTTGGATACAGTTAAATACTGGTAGTTCGACTTGGTTTCGAGCCCGGCAAGCAAGCTGATTGCATGTTTTATTTCTGCCGTTTTCCTCCCATGTAACCTAAATACAAGCCATTTTACCTCAGAAAGTTCTCCCTGAAGGCATCCTTCCCTTTAGGAAGGTGGTCCTGCTGAGCTTTTGCCATGTTGAAATAACATAACCTAACCTCGCCTATCGTCATTTGAAACGCATATATAATTTTATTTCACTGATTTGCCAATATCAACCAAAAAATGCGGAATTGAGCTTGCTCATAATCTTTAACATCAGAAAATCAGAAACAGAAAGTAAAATATTTTCTTTTTTGTTTCAGTTAATATGAAAAATAAACAACAACAAGACTCTTTGACCCCAATGCACGAGTAGAGAAACACTTTGCTTTGAAACTGGTTTGAAATCACTTTCAAGGTCCAGTTCATCAGGTAACGGGGGAACTAGGCTCGTACTTCTCCTCTATATTAATTTCACCATTTCTTCACAATGCTGGATTCTCATTCTCTCGGGCAATTTAGAAGGTCGGAGAACACTTGCGATGCATTACTGTGTGACATAACTTCAGTTATGTAATACATACGTTTGCCTTGAAGTGCTTCTGAGCTATCTTATTAAATTATAAGTTTGAGTTTCAAGGGTAAAATTAATAAATGTGTCTTGACCTTCTTTAATCTTTCAAGATATTACAGCACAATGTTTTGGGCCAAATATGTGGAATGTTAACTTTCGCCCGGCATGGTACAAATTCTAAATCCAGAAGCACCAAGTTTTACTTCAAGGCATATTTTGGACCTGGAATATTGGGACTTAACCTGAACAAACGAGGAATACTGGAACTTACCCTGGAAAAATACTGCGTATTTCAGTATATTTCTCATATGTTCTTATCTTTAAATAAAACTGTAAATAAACCTGTAATTTAAACTACAATATCTAAATAAATCATTAAAACAAAATGAAGATTCAAGTTATTAAGCATGCACTTGCTGGTTTAATATCGCTCAGTTTATTAGCAATAAAGCTATAATTTTAAAGGGAAATAAAATGTTCTATATCAAATCGAATGTCAGCACTCTCTTCTCGCTTTCTTATCTGCATAAAAGATAAAAACTAAAGATCATATATGTAGTGGCAACACTTGCCAAGTATCGTGAATGATAAAGGACATGATAACATAACTCAACGCAGAAAAAGTGGAAATAGCCTCCAGTGAAGAAATTTCTAACATCAAGAGCATTTAAAATTAACAACTTTATTTATGGGTCAATAGGCTAATTCTAATTATGCGTGCATTTACGACGAATTATTTAAAGCTTGAAATCTAAATAGATATTTGGTACTGACTGAAGGATTGTGAATGGACATGTAAAATCAATAGTGTTGGGGTTTCGAGTGTTAAGCCATCTTGTACCATTTCATTGCGTAGAAACTGCTCTTCCTTGAGAAATGCAGAAGTTCGATAATGGTCTCTTGATCTCCTTTCTAGTAGTCAATGTCACCTTGAAATGGAAAATCTCATGTAAGAAATAATTCTTTCACCACTGAACGAGACACCGCTGGAAAAAATAAGCTCACGTTAACTATTAGATATCCTCGCTTTCAAAATGATGATCGAACTTGTTGAAAATAATGACGCAAATGCTCAAAGCATAATGGCAGTGCACCATCCTTTCCTGCTGGAAGGAAAATTTCCGAATGATATATTTATTGCTGCTCCTTTTCATACATAATTGTGTGTTGAGGTGATGAAGAGTAAAAACGGCTCCGTGTACTCTTCTTGGAACAACTGCTGTGCAGGAGTATCGCAACGTTCCTCTCTCGCCCCGGCAATTCACGTGTTCTCCGTAGCTGATTTTCCTAAACTGGAAAATGACTACGATCAGATCTTGGCCTGCTATGCAGACGATACCGCAGTCAGATCATATTTTCCGAACCAAATACAAAACACAGGCAAAAATTTATGAAATGGAAGACTGGTTTGAAATTGCAGGGTCAATCAATAGAAGCAAGTCTTAGTTGCTTGTATTCATGCGGTACAAGGCCAAGCGTGAAATGCAAGGATAATTTTATTTGTTTAAGGAAGAAATATCGAGGGTAACCACAGCTAAGTATATAGGGCTGCCCAATCAGGATAGTGGTTAGGAACTCTAATTCTCGTACCGAAGGGCCATAGTTCGAATCCCGGAGAAGGTATGGATATTTGTAAATGTACGGTGTATGTGCGACATGGAAGCTCTCTAAAGATGCGGCGAGCAGAACGTGCTTTTGTATAGATTGGTGGTAGCAGAAGAGGGGTAGGAGACTCTCGGATTCGACCCTTTGATTTGCTCTCCTTCAAGAGTGGAACTGAGCAAAGTCGAACTGTCACCTGCAGGATGCCCATGGCTTTTGCCGACAACAAGCGAAATGTTCCCTCCTTGTCGCGATGAATTTCGCGGGCTTGTTCTGATATCAACGAAAAGTACTTTGCTAAGGCAATTAATAGCTCTGCTGTAAATTACTGATCGATAGTCATTTAGTAGTATTGAAAGATGATATGTTTATTAAACTATTCGCTACGCATCAGTCAGGCGACCATAACTTTGTTTCCTAACTGGTAGTGTATCGTGCATTCATGAAAATATTTTGCGTTACCTTTAATTTATCTTACATTTATGTTATTATCTGCATTGTGTTCTTAGTGTCTGAGAATTTTAGAACCTTGCATGACTGTATATTTTGAACTATTCTTGGGCATATTCATGTTGCACATAATTTGATTGGACTTCTTCATTGGATTCCATATGCCATTAGTGTGGTGTTTGGCCATTATATTATCCTATTGTTTCATAGTTGCATATTTGAAATATTACTTCCAAAACTACCTCTAAACGTTTGGTTTGATTTATTGAATTATGGCAAAGTAAGCAAGGGATATCTGTTTAAGAGGATAAATGCTTTCGTGGAAGATTTTCTAAGGGAAACTGGCGTATACACTTTCATCACTGCATCGGAACAAGGATATCCAGTTATCTTTCATCTCCTATTCTTTGGTGCATTCACCTTATCGAACTTCAAAGTCATACCTTTTAAATCAAATCTTTATTGAGTGAGTTACCCCATAAATAGGCAGTAGACTTGAGCACCTATAATATATTCAGGAAAATGAAAAAATTAATTAGTCCGACCGCTTTACAAGTTTCTTCTGTTAGTTAGTATGTTACTAAATTAGTATTCTCAAATTTATACTACTAAATACAGTATTTAAAATTCGAAGACAAAAATATTATATATAAAATCATTCATTATTTAAAATTAGGCAAGAACAACTTTAGTTTAGAGTCGGTTTTGAATAAAATTTTATCAATTTCGAGGGTGATCAGACACAGACTTCTCTTCTTCATGAACAAAAATATGTAAGCTAAGAATATGTAATTATTACATTTAAGAAACAAAGGAAAAATATATACACTACTCGACATTCAAAATGAAATACCAAAAAGGAGCGGCCAGAAACTCGGCGGAGAGACAGAGACAGCGAGAAAAAAGAAGTGATCTTTATTTCGAAATGATATGCATAATACAGAGCGAGAACAGTATCAGCTCAGAAGGTTGTAGGACTACCTTAGACGGCGATACACGAAGCAACACGTCTAGGTACAGAGTCAATGGGACTACGGATGGTGCCCTGAGGAATGGTTCTCCATTCTCTGCCAACCATTTGCCACAGTTCGTCTTCTGAACGCGGCAATGGCAGGGTCTGCAAATGGCGTCCAATCCCATCTCAAACGTATTCGATTGGTGAGAGATCAGGAGAGAATGAAAGGAAGTTAGGGAAGCATCTGTACACCTTGCAGAGACATTGGCTGATGCGAGCAGTGTGTGATCGGGCGTAATCCTGCTGATAGACGGCACTGGGCACTCTCTGATGGTAGGGGAGTGTCACCGGCCGCAGCACATCATCCACGTATCGCTCCGCCGTGATAGTGCTCTGAATATGAAATAGAGGTATCCTGGAACCGTTCGCAATTGTGCTTCAAACCCTGATGCCGCGTTGTCGTGCTTTGGGGCGTTCTCCAATTGCTGCCGAATTGGACCTGTCTCCACACTGACGGCACACTCGCACACGACGAAAATAATTAGAGAAACAGAAGCGTGACTCATCTGAGAACTCGACTCTGTGCCATTCTGTCGTCCACATTGCTCGAGCCCGGCACTATTGCAGATGTTGGCGCCCATGATGTGAGGTCAATGGTAGTCTTCTCAACGGACGCCCCGAGTGAAGGCCACTAGCATCGAGTCGACAGCAAATGGTTCTGGTCGATATGGAAACATCCAGGGTGTCTTGAACATGTGTAGAATGGATGTAGAAGTGATTTGCGGCTGCGCCACCACTTGTTAGCGGATAAGTTGATCCACGCGTGCTGACCCCATTCTGTCTGTACCGGCACCCTTCGAACTTGCCATATTTTCTTGTTCCAATCACCGCCACTGGAACCGGGGCTCTATGGAGGCGTTCAGGTGTGGGTCAGCTGAGATTTGCCATATGGACCAACCTGCCTTTCTCAGTCCGATCGCCATGCACATCGTAAAATCATCTGTCTGCTGGAATTGCCTCCGTTGACGACGGCCTAGAATTCTCCGTTATTACACGCGTACTCTGAGCTAAGAAGAAATTTTCTACGATGATTTCCTTAGCAGAAGTAACGGCACGAAAACTGAACATTCTGCAGATTCTTATCCTTATATCTTCTTCAATATGCGTTGGGGAGCTGCTTATTTCATATCATTCGCATAATTTGGTAATGTGCGTGTATTCGGAAATTTGTGTAATTTCCGGTCCACTCCTTCTTGTAGCACTTTCAGTGTCGGGTAATGTACATTCGTAACATAGTGTTTTAAAAAAGAGATGGGACAATTTTTTTAAAGGCGGGCAGCAGCCATTTTTAGACTGGGAGCAAATTTTAAGATGCGGTAGAACACACTGAAAGAATGCATGGTCGAAAACAGAACATAAAGTTGCTAATGGACTTTAATCCAGCATAATTTTGTCACTAATGACCGAGCGGTAAAAGCTTGAACTTGGTTGTTCGGTCCGGGATTCGAGTCCTGGCAAACGGACTGGCTGATGTGCGTTTTTGTGTTTTTTCCAGGTGGATACTATCCTGTTTCCCTCAAAAAGTCCTCTACAGGGCATTCCTACCTTTCCGTGTATTGCCTAATACCTGAGCACGTAATAAGGAAAAGTCCAGAGTAATTATAATATTGTTCACAAGAGGAACGGCCGACATGCAACGACGATAGAGAAATTGGCGGACGCATCGCGCACAGCAACACAGACCGAATTCTGACGACGAAAACTTTGTCAGATTCAAGGGTAATTTCGTAGACCACTCCTTTGAGATATCACGAAAAACGAAATCAAAAAATAGCAGTTTCAGTTATACTGGGAGTCAGTCATGGCACCACTTCATTACAGCTGCTAGGGAAGGGTGATATCCATATGGTTCTTAGGCCTTGTTGAAAATGATGTAGACTACATCTTGCTGAAATACATACGCAGCATGGTTGTTGGAACATAATCCAACAATTTTGGCAAGATCTTGTGAAAGGAGATACAGTTTTTTGCCCATCGCCACAAATTAGAAAATGCATATTGACAATTTCATCAATAGTATACTGATACATTGCGTCAGAAAATGAAGCTGCTGTACATTAGCGCTTGTTGTGGAATTGTTGTTTTACTAGCAATTAAGCGCCTTCTGTCATCCTTAAGTTTCATTTCGGCCATGCATTCTATGACAAAAAATGCTTATTTCGGTGCGTTTTACAGCCTCTTAAAGTTTGGCCTATATTTTTTAGCACCATATGTAGTGGCCGAGGTTACTGGCTATATAAAGGCTATAAAAGGGCTGGTTATATAAGGCTTTCGTGGTCTTTTCAATATTTAACATGAATATCGTTAGTTTCCCTTGAAAATGTCTAAAGGCATCTTTCATTTGACAGTTAACCTTAGCTTTATCGCAATTAAATTAACCAACGATCATGATTAATATGTAATTTTAATGCAAAAAAATATATGAGGTGGGACTGTCGCTGAGATAAGTAGTGAAAATTCGCGAAATCTTCGTAGCCTGAAATTTAACAGTTCTATGGGTGAAGATCTAGAAAAATATTTCGGGAATGTTTGCAAATGCGAGGCAATGGTATAAATAATTAGTACGTAACTAAATAAAAACTATGTTATATATTTTTAAATTGAAATTTGCATTTATAAATAAATCAAATTCTGAAACATTTACTTAAGACCAAAATTATATTTTAATTTAACAGTGCTTTTATATACATTATACTGTATATATGTATGTGTTATACATATATTACTGAACGTTTTTCATTAAGTAACCTGCTTTTAAAAGAAGGGGTCGTTGGGCATAAATATTACTTACCAGTATATTCAGGTAACGAAGGGCGATTTCGGAAAAAGATATTTCCCCGTATTTGAGAAATTCAGCAGAATTAAGCGGAATATAATTTTTGGTTTTGATTCTGGAATACAATTATTCTTAAGGGCATTTTTGCCTAATTATAAAAGAAAGTAGCGTAAAAATTATTTAAATATAAATGTAATCTAGCAATTATAATAAAAGTTTAAAAAATAATGAAAAATTCGAAATTCATGTACTTAGTTGCTGAAAATAGTTATAATAGTGATAGTTGCCCCAAAATCTAATATTTGCTAAATTTTATAAAATACCCTAAAATTCACCAAATTTATCTCGAAAATTTACGTTTAGGTAAAGTTATTGACTTATATATTGATATATAATCAGCAGTTTCGATAAAGTGCTAAAAATTACTGCTCATTTCTGAAAGACAGTTCAGTTTTATAAATTAAAATTTAGTATAATTTGTTAAACATAATACCAGATTTAAGTAAATGGTAATATTTGTTTTCTTGAAACAATTTAAACGAGAACAAGGGATTTCTCGTTAAATGGGGCATTTTTCGCGATTAGACTAAGTCAAATATAAGAAGCGAAAATTGTCTGTCTAAAGGAAAGAATATCTTCGTGGGATTTCGTTCGCCAGGATTTGAATAAAAGTGTAATTATTTATATCCAGCGATTTTACTACGCCGTCGCTTATAAATCCTGAAGCACAAGAAAAAGAAAATATGACATAAAACAGTTCAATTAAGTTTATAGTCACACTAAGTATTTCAAATAAGTTCAATAAGATATTGATTCTAACCCGAAAGGAAATTTGAAATCCACCACAATCGTAATAAAACAGTCTCTACTTATACCGATGATTGCGTGTATTAAGGTTATCTGCTCTGTCGAGAAAAAAACTTCTATGGAGCCCTTTTGAAAGGAAATTGGTTTGTATTCACGTTACTCATAGGAAAAACCCGAAACCTTCATATCATAATTTCACAAAAATGTCAAGTGGTTTTCAGATATCTTGAATTTCCCTTTTTTGTTAAAATATGGTTTAATTTGAGGTTTAGACGCATAAAAATTTCAGCAGTTGAATTTATTCACTTTCTATCGCATCCTATGATGCAGTCTATAATTTTAATTTGCGTTTAAATTTGGGCTAAATGACTGACCAAATTGTAATTTTCCCATTGTTTTCTGTATCTGGTCAATGTGATTTCTCTTGACGCCTAATTAATGAATTAATAAGTGAAGATTTTCTGTAATTTTAAGCTGTCGCACAACTCTTCAAATTTTAAGTACTTGTTTTTTCTTTCATTTCAAGTCCTGTAAAACTGGCACTTAAACTCTGTCGTTCACTAATCGTATTCTATGTAATTATCGCATGCCGTAAAATACTGCTGTTTATGAATTATCGATGATTTTAAAATACTTCAGAACATCTTTCTTCTTTAGATTTATCTGCTTTTATTTATAACTCATGGAAAAAGTTATCCATAAAGAATTTTGTTTTAACTTTCAGAATAATTTGAATTAGATAGAAAGTTCGTACTTAGAATGATCTAGAATGCTCATAAATAAAGAAAAAAATCGCTTAGTTTAAGTGATTTTTATAAAATCAGCAGCCAAATGTCGGTTATCCGAGCTCTAATTATTCGAACTGTCTAGTCACCCGAAAACGCTAGAAGTCTAATTGTAATGACGAATGATGTAGAAAACGAAGCTATTAATTTTTTGAAAGACAGGAAATGCATCTATTGTTTGCACGGAAATCTGTTGGTTGAGGAAATTTTAAAATCAAGCTTTAAACAGAAAAAAGAATGTTGTAATTATAAAGAGTACCTTGAAAGCAAACTATATAATTTAAAATAGATTAGAACAATTCTAAATTAGGCTGAAAGCGAAATTAACGACTTATTAAGTGTTGATGCAAATGATCGTAGAGGATCTTAGACTGTTAATGATGGTAATATCTAAAGTCTGTTTACCAGAAATAAGAAATCAAGGAAAATCTAAATGAGTGTTAAGATAGAGATCGAGACCCATCAAATCCTAAATGTAATACGACAAAGCACATAATGACTAATTTTCTGTGGAGTGTGGTTGATTAATATAAAGCATTGTAGGTGACTGACAGCAGGTAGTGCATCTGACTCCGTGGAATGATTGGGTACATTTGTGAGGCTGCGTAATACTTGATTGGGCCATTGGGTACATTTGTGAGGCATTATTGAACTTAAAACAAATTTATTACTATTACGAAAAGCTGTTTACAATTATATGTAATTCATGGATAGCATAGAACAGCATTGAAATGAATTACAGTCCTCGTGACGTGAAGGATCTGCTAACGAGGGTCTTTCTCGTCGGGAGCTCAAGAGCATTTTAAGTTTCTCTAATCGAGAGTTCAGGAGCTTTCTGATGGAAAACATCTTCAGACTGATTTTTCCACACCTTCTTAAGTTTTCTGCTGTATTTTACATCCTCTGATTCGATCTGGAACGATGTCAGAGGAAAAACAAAATCATTGGTTCGTCAGCCCTCCTGAAATCGAGAGCTTTTTGACGACAGACACGGTGCAGAACGCTAAAATCTCCTGAAACTAGTTGTGAAGTTATGCCTCTTGCACTGTCAACTGGAACGAATCATTGCGTCTGCGATGTCAAAAACATGTCATGTGACACATAGTAAAAGCTTAGAAGCAGTGACTTGCGGGGACCGCACACATGATTTCTCATCTCTGTGTGGTCCGCCTCAGCATACTAGGGTTATTAAATACTACAAACATTCCGGGACCGCTTCTCATTTATGCAAGTTGTCCGTTGTTTGAAAAGACAGAAATCTTCACAATGGTACAGAGGCTGTCGGCAGCCTTATCCGGCGTTTCTCATAAGGCTGTGCAACTGCGGTCCATTACAGGAATAGCCGACTCTGCTTTCTAAAAACGGAAATATCAAACCCTGAAAAAACTAAAACACTGATTCCCAAAAATGGGTTGTGTCATAAAATTATTTTGGTTTTGAGGAAGTTGTTTTACAGTTATATGCATTTACTTTAATTATGAATTAATTTATAGTTATTAACTGACGTAACTGATTGCTGATAGTTATTTATTATTAATCCATTATAACATTATTTTCTTCTAGATTTCTTCTTTCTCTTTCATAGAGTGCAACTTTTCCTAGGAAATTTCTTAAAAACTACTTTCTTTTTTCTAAAAATTTCGTAGGTCGAATTAAAGAATTTGGGAAACCCTGGGAAAAATGAATTTTAAATGGGGGGGGGGAGTGACGATAATCGGAAAGATTAAATTATTAACAACAAAAATGCTGCTCTATGTCTGAAAGCGACACGTACAGTCATCGACGAAAGAAAATCAGGTTAGGGTAGTTAAACTATTAGATAGAATGCATGAAAAATAGAATCTTTGATAGAATACTGAAGATTTATACAAGACAATTTTATTAAATTTTTGGTCTGTATTTTATACAGATCCCAAAAGGAAGGATTAGATTAAAACATATACATCCTTTTTGCTCTTAAGTACATACCGATTTGCCATTTCAGGGAAGGATTAGATTAAAACATATACATCCTTTTTGCTCTTAAGTACATACCGATTTGCCATTTCAGTTGCAATAAACTTTAATTAATTGAAATACCCGATTCCTTTTCCGAGAAGCACAACATGAAAAATCGGCACACATAGGGCAATTCTTCGTTTTTCATACCAGACGCATTTGTGCGAAAATGTGTGACCAAAGGATGAAAACGACAGCAATTTACTTCATTACACGAAAGTAAGTTGACGCTCCAAAAGTCACTGTTTGCAGTGTTTTATGGGCATTTTTCAACACCGTGATAAGACTTTTCTCTGAAGTTGACAAATCTAAGGCGATGCAATTAATAAAATTAAAGAACATATATTCTACTTTGCTGATATACTCGTATATTTTTTGTTCATATCCGCACAAAATAAACTGCAAGGCAGAGCCATCAGTGTCGATAAAATTAGAATAGTTATCTCCCGGTTTTATTTCAATACTGACTTTTTATATCGACATTAGATCAAGAAAATTTCTATTACTTTGTTAATTTAACGCGATTGCTCATTACTGAAGAGAATTAATTGTATTTCCTCAGAAGGTACACTATCATGTGCAAGCCACTTGCAAAATTTAAAAGAAGATTTTAATTTCCGCTTCCAAGACATTTAAAATTTCAACGAGCCAGTATGACTCATAGAACCGCTGTACAGCCATATATCTGATCTTAATATTATGATACAAGAAAGTTTTTTTGCGCTCCGAAGGATCTTCAAGCATAGGTTTTATTCCAAACACATGGGTACTTTAAGTTTTAGAATTTAAAAGCTATCTGAGTTTCCCTCTTCTTATCTAGTAGAGACAGGTTTCAATCAAGTCAGTAACTTTAGTTAAGTTAAAGAGGATGAATATTTTTGAACAACAAGAAATAGGATAAATATTTTTGAATGAGGCAATTTAAGTATCAAGTTAAGCAACTTTTTGAGAATTGAAATAAATTGCTTCAATACATGCATGCAGTTATCGCATTAATTAAAATCGAAATTTTGGGCATTTAGAATCCGTGATTTTGTTTCTGAAGACTTATTTATATTTGTAAAATAGAAGTGATAAAAAATATGAAGGGGCTCATATTTTAACGGTCGCTCAAAAGGGTTTGTTAAGGTTTCTCTACGCTCTCGCTGAGTTCGCAGTCTACCAATTTGATGTTGCACTCGCTTCTGCTAACTTGTTTCTTTCTGTCTTTTTAGCTTTTTTATTAAGCATAATTTTCTTCGCATTTACGCCACATACAGTTCAACAGCAAAATTATAAAAATTTTAAAGGCAACATGTGTTTAAAATTGTTGTCATACATTTTCTTCTTTTTTCAGTCGTTTTCAGTTTATCTTATCAATGTACAATTCTCTTAGTAAGTCCTTTGATAATTCTTTCTTAGTATTTCTCAATTTTTTTTGCATTTTTATTATTACCGTTTTGTGGGTAAAATTTATAAATTTATGATCTTCACACTTACTCTACATAAAATTCAGTTTAATAACAGATTCACAAAATATTTAAAACAACATAACTTTAGGTCTCGCGCGCTGGAGATAAGAATGTTTTAATTCGTAATCATTGAGTTTGTTAAAAATTCATTAAACGTTTGCAAAACATGAAATATAAAGTTCGAAATTCCTAATTCGGGCATCCAGGTGCACATGTTCGGGTGGAGGACTATGTTATTCAAAATTTGATGACCTTAGATACCATAGGTTTTCCATATTGCGAGAAACATACATACAATCTTATCGATTCTTCATTATTTAATTTCTTTAAAAGTAACAAAGGGTGATAACATTTTGTGGCAACAATCTGAAAAAGGATTCGAACGTTTAAAGTGATACATCGCCAAATCCGGTTACGAGACTAAAAGCCTATTCGGGCTAACGCCCTTTTGGGCTAATAAAATTTAAATCTACTAAACCCCATTTTTCATAACCTTTACTCATAGCGTAATCTAATTGTTATTTTAATTTATTTTCGTACAGTTATTTGTCTTATGAGTATGCAGTTTGCTCTGTATTGTAGAGAAAATGTTAGAGGATGGATGAATAAAACTGCTCT
>KK115575.1:6826-25055 GCA_000611955.2 Stegodyphus mimosarum
CGATCAGCAGTTTTTCCTAATAAGCCAGCATGAGCTTTAACCCACTGTAATTTGATTTGATGTGGCATTTGCTCTCGTAAATCTCTTTGAATACCTTGTATTAGGGCTGAAGGATGTTCAGGATTACCTACAGCGTGTAGAGAGGATTGGCTATCTGTCTTAACAGTTGCTGCGAAAATGTGGTGATCAGTGAGATAGCGAATTGCTTCAGAAATGGCAAACACTTTTGCCTGAAAAACGGAGTTTTGTGGTCTTAACTGTCCTCTCCACTGGTGTATAACTTTATTGTTCTGAAAAGCGACATAAGCTGCGCCGGTGTTGTCATCTATTTTAGAGCCGTCACTGTAGATTTCCGTCTCTGAATTGCAAGTAGTCGAGACCGGTTTCATTTGAATTCGAACTCCAGCTCCTTGGTGTGATGGATGTAATGAGAAGTTGGGCATTAGTCTCTCATAGTTTTCTGGCAGATATATCTCATCGCGAAAAGTTGCTGGCCGTTGCAATTGTTTGACTGTTTGTCGAACTGCCTCTTCTTCGACTCTAAGGTGGAGAGGCAGCAGTCCGGCTAGTACATTAAGAGCATCGGATGCTGTGGTACTGTAAGCTCTTGTGATGTTCAGAGCAAAAGGACGTTGGAGAGAACTAAGATATTTTATTTTGCGACCCTGCATGGGATAAGCCCATACAGCAACCGCATAAGTAACCATCTTTTCTGCAACTGTTTGAAATAATACTTTCTGGATATGTGGGTTTAAACCCCACCTATACCCCTGGAATCGCTTTATTTGCTTGGCGATTGTCGCAGTCCTTATTTTGAGGTCAAGGATGTGGGGTATCCAGGTCATTTTCTCATCGTAAATAAGACCTAGATATTTTAATTCTCGAACGATCTTCATCGGCTGATTATTTAATACTATTCTAGGTCTTCGTGCCAATGATCCATCTTTTTTGGGTATTAGCAAAGCTTGAGATTTATGTTCTGCTATAGTTAACTTTAGTTTTGAACAGAATGATGAGAAGAGTTCGCATGTTTCGTTGCAGTGCTTTTGCAACTCGTCGCGTGTTTTTCCCCTAACAAGCAGAGCAGCATCATCCGCATATGCAAATATTTCAGTATGTGCTGGCCAATCTGCTGTTAGTACACTGTTGAAAGTTAAATTCCATAAATGCGGGCCAGCACATGAGCCCTGTGGGCATCCTTTTGTTTGTTGTCGGTCTATGATGCCATTTGTATGTATTAAAATAAGTTTCCTGTCTGAAAGATAATGACTAAGAGTTTGATACAAATTTTGAGGACACTCTGCTGCTCTGAGAGCCTGTCTTATAGCGGGCCACCACAAGTTGTCAAAGGCACTCTTAAGATCAATGCTTAAGAGTGCCGTGTGATAGCCATTGTTTTTATTCTGTAGTATTATATCCCGAATGTCATGCAAAGCGTGGAGAGTTGAAAACCCGGGTCTAAAACCAAATTGTCGAGGACTAAGGATGGCGTTTTTATGTAGGTGAAAACGTAAACGGTTCATAAGAAGCTTCTAAAAAATTTTTCCCATTGCTGAGAGTAAACAGATTGGGTGAAAGGAGTCAGGATTACTTGGATCTCTGTTCTTTTTCAGGAACAGGACTACCTGTCCTATTTTAAAATTCCGTGGGAAGGTGCCCGTGTGCAAAAGCTTGTTGAAGAACTGAATAAAGAAACATGGAGCTGTATTTATAATTACTTTGGTAATGCAATAATCAATTCCGTCCGGTCCAGGCGCTTTCCTTTTGGGTAAGTGTCGTAGCACTTGCAAAAGTTCTTGTTTTGTGAAATCAGGATCCGGAGGAGCATCAGACGTATTATTATTGTTCCGAATTAGGATGTGGGAAGCCGTGTCTTCTTGTTCGTCATCGTGGCCAAAGACAGCTTCAAGAATTTGCTGAAATGTGTCCTCAGTATAAGTAGTGTTTGATTGTAAGGAAGGTGTGACATGGAAACGTGCAGGATTAAACAGTTTTCCACTAGCTATTTTATGGTGTATACCATATATTTCCTTATTTTCTGTACAGAACGATTTCCACGAATTGATTTTTGCTTCTAGAATCATACGTTTATATTTGGCTCGTTCCATCTGAAAACGCTGTAGGGTATTTGTTTGTAGATTAAGTCGTCTATCCGCTTTTAGCCTTCGACGAAGGGCGCGACATTTCTGCTGTTGTGCTCGAAGAGCGCCTGTCCACCAGTTAACTGCTTGTAGTCGTTTGGAGCTTCGGACAGGTAAAGTGTCATTGCATGTTTGTTGTATGGCCGTTTGTAATAAGTCAGAAAAGATTTCCAATTCAGATTGAGTATTTGCCCGTAGAAGATGATGTTCTAAATCTCTTAATTTGCTATGAATTTTTCTGATGAAGGAATTTAATTTGCGACCTGGGAGGTTATAACGTTTTATTATTGGAATAGAGGTAACTTTATCTATTGAGAAGGTAATGTATTTGTGATCAGAAAGACTGATAGAATCTTCAATTTGCCAGCCTTGTATTAAATTGGCTGCCGAAGTAGTGGTAAGCGTTAAGTCCGGCCATCCATGAGCATATATTCGATCATAAGATGGTGGGGCGTCTGTTGTATTTTGTAAGATTAGGTTATTGCTGGAAATAAAATCTTCCATTGCACGTCCTCTGCTGTCAGTGGTTCGATAACCCCAAGCTGTATTATGTGCGTTATAATCTCCAGCAAATACCATATTAGGGATATGAAAGTTGTGGAAAATATTCTGCGTAGATTGAAACAGTGGGGACAGATCCTCTGTTGGAGAACAGTATTGGGAAGCTAGAACCGTTGAGAATGTTTGTAGCTCCAGAAGAACCGCAACATTGTCCCTTTCCTGACAAATGATAGATGAATTCCAGTCCGTATTGCAGGAGATTAATATGGCGCGTGGAGGCTGAGCACTGTCAATTTTCTGGTATACATTCCATTGTAATGGAAAGCCAGTGGCTTTGCCGGAATGAGTATATGGCTCTTGTGCGAATATAATGTCAATGCTATTTTCTATCGCAAATTGTATTGCTTGTGCAGTTGCAGCTTTTGCACGCTGCAGGTTTATTTGGAGGCATTTAATCGGTTGAGTTGAAGTTTTATAAGATAAGTTAAGCTGAGAAGAAGGTGCAAGTCCTGTAATAATATTTTGTGTGGCTGAAGCGAGCTGAGAGCTGCAGGATTGAGCATTAATAATCGGTGATGTTCCTGATGCTGGTGGCTGCTTGTTGGTAGACAGGGCAGTAGGGATGATAGGCCGGATGGTTGAAGTTGAATTGGGTGCCATATCGATTGTTTGCATCACCGCAGTTGATACATTCTGGGTGGTCTGCTGTGCATTTTCGAACTGAATGATTGCCGGCGCAGAAGGCACAGTACTCCCCCTTGTTAGTACAGGCATCCTGTGTGTGGCCAAATTCTTGGCATTTGTAGCATCTCTTGATGCCGAGAAATTCAGTGATAGTGTGAGGCTGCCAGCCTGTGAATATTCTACGGATGTTAATTGCGGCTGTGAAGCTTCGAGGCTCACACTCCAGGATCCACTTGACACGGTTTGGACGTCGTTCTTTAAGTCTGAAGAGGATTTTGAATGTACCTGAGGGAAGTCTAGTGGAGGAACTAAGTTCAGAGACAAGTTTTTCTGGGGCAACTTCGATTGGGACGTTATGTATTGCGCAGCGAGGTTTTCGTTTTTGTCTTCGTCTAAATTCTGCGTTGACATCAGCCCGGGTGAGCTGCTCTTCCAGTTTTGCGATGTCATCAGAGGATCGACAATAGATTTCAAGGCCGCCTTGAGTAGAAACCGGAAGTTTTGCTAATGGAATTTTCTCCTGAAGCTCTTTTCTGAGTTCAGCTGAAGATTTTTTCTCTTTGGGTTTGATTATTAGACTTGGTCGCTTGGTTTGCTTCAATACCTCCGCAAATGTGGGCGGTGGTAAAACTGGGAGTGGTAAATTAGCTGGAGCAATAATTGGAGCAGTGTTTAGAGCAACAGACTGTGTGTCCAAATCGGTGTTAGATGAGATACTACGCACTATAATAGTATCTGTATTTGTTGCTGTAGTGTCCACCTCTATGGGTTCCTTACGAGAGCCGCTAATTGCGAGTTCTTTAAAGGCAATAAGAGTGGCTATCAGACGCTCTCTGAGATCTTGTGGAAAGACGTGTCTGCTGCTCCGTACGAGTTTGGCTATATGAACACCTTCATCAAAGAGCGCACTGATTTTTTCCTCAAATGTATGTTCTGCTGAGGATATTAATTCTGATATGTCAAATCTATCACAATACGTAAATGAATCTGAATTTGACATTATGCACAAGTGATTCACAGAATTAGCTGTATAGTCTGTTCCAATTAGTAACTATTAAATTAAAAGCACATATGGTATTGAAATTACAATGTGATACCAATATGCACAAGTGCACAAGTGATTCACAGAATTGTCTATAAAATTGAAAATTGTCACAGAGTTGTCTATAGTTCACAGAATATGCACAAGTTATTCACAGGATTGTCCTTATGGTCTGTCTAAGTCTGTATCAATTAGTAACCATCAAATTAAAAGCACATATGCTATGAGACATAGATATGCAAATACAAAATCAAAACACTAATTAATGCAATTAGACAAAAATTGATAATATAGAATGGTACAGTAACAAATTCCAAGATAATACCTCTTTAGATGGTGAAAATACCACAATTCATTACTGAGAAATTGGTTTACAAAAATAAAACAGTTAGGACTTAAAAATTAGCGTACAGTTAATGATAGGTAATGTTTTACCAGGCCAAAATATATACTATTCTACTAATGAACAAATAATATATTTTTAAAACAAGATAATTTAATACGGAGCTGACGACTCTTTAGATAGAGATATTGAATTATAAAGTTTAACCAAAAATTGCAGTTTGTAAATTTGGCTTGAAACTGCTGAGAAAAAAAAAAGTCTAAGTCCAATAAGTGAAATTTAAAATAAAACAGTTCGGGGAAAAATGGCTATTGCAAACGTTAGAATGTAAAATTCCTACCTAATTATCCTTTAGATGGTGTTTCTAGGAGTAACTGACGCGAAGATACCGATTTTTCTGTAGATTTTCTTTGGAAACCGAACCCTAGTGTGTCACCACGTGTTGGCCCGGCGGGACTCTTCCGTCGATGCCTCGGCAAGTTCAGTGAGCACAAATGGCGTGGTTTTGCTGCGACCTGTTTTCCGTTTTTCGCAGAAAAACACAAATATAATCACAATATCACACTGCACATGTACAAAACTTATATCCGCAGGTTCAGAATGACTTCATACACAATCGTGAATAAGAATTTTTCGCGTGTATCCAAGAATTACGGTAGAAGATGAGGTATCCTGCGGAGCTCGACAAAAGCACGTCCTTCCTCGATGACGGTCCGGAGTCTGTCCTAATATATATATATATATATATATATATATATAGATAGATAGATAGATAGATAGATATATACATGTGATGTAAACAGAAAGAAACGTAATCAAATTTGGAATGTTTCAGACGTAGCAATGTTGACGGCGTAGGAAACTTGGCAGAAGAGTAAGATTAAACATTCAACTTTATTTCAATTGACATTTGCAGCCATAATATACTTGACACTCTCATAGTACCTATTCAAGGAAATTTATATTTCCGATATTGTTGCGATAGGAAGACAGGGAACGAAGTAGCGTACTAGCAGCAACAGTGTTCGAAGCTAAAGTGCACAATTATCCAATATCGACGCTCGGTAAGTAAAGGTTTTGGTTTAGGTTGCTTATTAAGAGAAAAGTTTCAGTTCTCGAAATTTTAAGTTCAGGTTCCGAATTAACTACGTCATCTGCTTTACGCAAGCCATATGAAATAGCCTGATTTCGAAATGGCGCAATCCAAAAATGCTATTACTATTTTTAGAATACAGAGGTGAACTATCCAAATTAAAAATGATGAATTTAGAGACTATTGCTAAAATAAATTATAAAACTGATTTACATGTTGTTTTAATTTATACACTCATATATACGTATATATAAAGAAAATATATGTAATTTTAAAATTTATTGTTGTTTTGTCTTTTGTGTAAAGGGTAATTTATTTTTTTTATCGAACTCATGGGGCAAAGTGTGTATTGTATTACTGTTTGATAGAAGAATTTCGTAAAAACAATAGTAATGAAAGGAAAAATATTACAAAAAAGTGTAAAACAGAATTATGCGCCTTAAAACTATTACTGATGATTTTATTACTTCACAAATATTGTTTTTAAACGAGTTTTCCCCCCAAATTCTAGGGTATTAACGAAGCGATTTGTAACATCAGCGTCATGTATAGGGTACTCAAACAGAGAAAAAAATTTATTTTCCTGATTATAATACTGCTCAAAACTAAAGAATCCAGGTGACTCAAAAATCAAAGCAAAACCAGATTTTTTAATAAAAATACAAAGAAATTTAGCAATGAAGGAACGGGGATTTTAGTAGTATTCAGAAATTGATAAATTTAAATAAGTCAACTAAGCAGAAAGGAAAATTCACTGAAAAGCATTAACAGTTAAAATAAAGCAAAAAATAATGACTTAGAAAAATGAATTGCTAACTGAAATAAATTAGTACAAAAGAGCTGACAACCCAAATGTGAGGAAACACTTAACAATGGATATGAACAAATTAATTTAAAAATAAGAATCTACATTAACGGAGAATTTATTAAAAGAAAAAATGAATATTTAAATTTTGGATAATTATCAATATAGTTTAAAATTTTCGTCAGAACTAAGATACGTAATTAAAAGGACTAAGAATCGAATTATAGTCTGAATGCGAATACGAATGAATACACGGCATTATTGCTGGCGTATTGCGCGAAACGCACGATTTCGTAACCAGTACAGACTGAGTTTGTGATGACGTCAGAGGTCATGTGAACATACCTAAGTATGATGTTAGAAAATCGTGTGATCTCTAGTCATGTGCTATTTTTCGCGACTTTCCAAATTCTCCCTTTAGTTGAAAAATTTCTGGAAGCGCTGGTTTAAATTTCGTGACTTGCATATTGAGATAATTTTAAAACAATAATAGGCACGTACTGTATAAAAATCACCTCTGGAGTGAAGAAATTTTAAAACAGTTTTTGCTGTGACTTACCTCACTTGTCTGATTCTAACATCAGAACAAGCCTAAGAAATTCACTGTGGCAAGGGGTGCAAAATTGCGCCTGTCGTTGGCAAGAGCCTTGCGCACCATAGAGGTTACACAGCGACTTTGCTCGGTTCCTCCCCTAATTTTGATGAAGAGCACCCCAGGTTGGGAAAGGGTACAAGGGTCTCTCACCCTTCGTCCCCTACCAACAACCTCTCGAGAGTATTTCGACTTGCAGCACATTTAGGGTGCCCGCGTGTCTATACATTTATGACTATAGTCATGACTCTATACATTTACAAACATCCATGCCTTCTTCGGGATTCGAATCCAGGTCCTTCAGTACGGCAGTCAGAGTTACTACCCGCTATCTGGCTGGACGATGTGTTTTTGTTCTTCTGTTCAACATATGCTGAGTTTGAAGAAATGCGCAGATCCATAAAGAAAAAGGGTTTCCGATTTTGAAATAGACAAATTAAAATGCTGAAATCGTGCTTATAACGATATCAGCAGAATGTCAGAGTTTATTAGCGTGTTCAAGTTAGTATTAGGGAAATTAATCGTCTTGCAGAATATGTACCGTTTGCTGCTAATCCTCTATGATTAGTTGCAATCTATGCATGACCGATTGTGCGTGGAAGGAATAATCCTTTCTAGTTTGTTACAAGAATTGTACATTTTTTTAACTTTCTCGAGCTGTAACTGGCTAAAAACTCAGTAAGTAATATAAATTTAATTTTAAATAAATAGCTTTACAGAGGCTGGCTGGTTTTCAAGAGATGACTCGTGTAGGATTTTAACGGAATCACAGGTGGAAGTAACTAACGTTTCTCAAGACATCATAAATAAAAACGGCATAATCATGAACTAAGCAGTTATGATGCGGAATCATTTAAAACGTTTGTAATAGAGATAATTCCAGTTTTCCAAGGCTTTGTGTTGAATAGAATAATTACGAAGAGCCAAAAAAAGTATTGTCATAGATAAATAATAAACAATAATTCTTCACTAATAAAATTATGTAAATATCTCAATGATAAATTTAAAATGCATGAAAGATAGTTTTGACGAATTCAAAGGAAAAGATCTTGAGTAATGTAGCTTGTGAAGGAAAAGAAACCCATAAGCACAAAAGAACATTTTTCTTCAGCATAAATCAGGAAAATTAATTTTTGAATGATAAACACAAGTATAGAACTAAGAATATTTTCTCTAAGATAGGTTCTTAGGGTATATTTAGTTTTGAAATTCTGTGGGATATCAAACATCTGTGAAGGAAAAAAATCAATAACATACGGCATGAAATTTTGAAAAGATCTTATTGAAAACTTAAAGACAATTTTGTTGAAGAATGTAGTTATTCATGAAAGCATTATTGAATCAAGAGGAAAATAAATATTTATCAGAGAGCAGTTATGCAAATGGATGCAAAAATGTTTTTATCGATAGACATACGAAACTTAATATAACGTTAGAAATATTTAAAACCTACCGCTGTTAAAATCGGTGCGTCTGAATAATTGTTTCTTGCTTAAAACAAATAAAAATGTTGTCAGTGTCTGAGCGAAGACTGAAATATTTAGAAATTTTCCCGATATAATGTGATGTACGTAATGATATTTCTTTCGGCAATATATTTAAATAAATCAATCGCTACAAATAAATACGCAAAATTATTTACTGTTTATTAAAGTTGCTGTACCATTAACTCGATATGCAACAAATGTCAAATTTGCATGAAAGTACTACATACTAGCATATCCAACTTAGTAGCTTTTTAGCGCACTCGCACAAAGCAAGTATGAGTAATACCTTCTACACTGTATACAAATGGGAAGATTAAGCAGTGCATTTCTTATTTAGAAATCCCATTTGCTTGTGTAAGAAGATGAAACTCCTACCCGCACCTCCCGTTGGAATTCGACTGCAGCAGGATCATGACCTATCAGGACTGCGGTTTGTCTTTCAGCCTCATCGCTGTTCGTGTTGGTCGAGATTTCATGACTGTAAAGCAAAAAGGGAATCGATGAGTCCTTTTGAGCCATGCTGAAAGCCATGCTGCGGGATTGTACAGCCACATTACGCAACCGAGTCAGAAATATGCAGGACACAAACCATCCTCGCGGAGAATGTGACACAAAAACATGGCCTGTCAATACGGTGACCATTTTCAATACGGCCTCCCTTTGACGCTGCAGTACAAACAGGCGCACCACAGTGAAGCGAAGAATTCCGCAGCTGAGCCTATCTTCGAGACCTGTACGACGTCATTTTTCAACAAGATAATGCCCTACCGCATGTTACCTTTGCTGTACTGACCTTTCTCGATACAGATGATGTTCGGCTGTTGTCAGAACGTTCTCCATGTCTCTCAATGACTGAGAACATATGCTTATGGTTCACCGATAGACTGGCACGCCACCACTCACCAGACACTGTGATTCATAAAGCCAGACACAGAGCTCAAGCCGCAAGAAATGAAGCCCCGTATATGTCATCCAAATTCAGTTTGACTCGATGCCTAACCTGATTACAACCGTTATTGATATCAGAGGGGAATGAAGCACCCGTATATGTCATCCAAATTCAGTTCGACTCGATGCCTAGCAGGATTACAGCCGTTATTGATATCAGAGGGGAATGTAAGTCATTCAAATTAAGTTCGACTCGATGCCTAACCTGATTACAGCCGTTATGGATATCAGAGGGAAATGAAGCACTCCTATATGTAATATGAATTCAGTTCGACTCGATGCCTAGCCTGATTATAGACGTTTTTGATATCATAGGGAAATGATGCACAACTATATGTCATCCAAATTGCGTTCGGCACGATGTCTAGCCGGATTACAGCCGTTAATGACATCATAGGGGAATGAAGCACTTTTATATGTCATACGAATTCAGTTCGACTCGATGCTTAGTCTGATTACGGCCGTTATTGCTATCAGAGGGAAATGAAGCACCCGTATATGTCATTTAAATTCAGTCCATCTCGATGCCTAACCTGATTACAGCCGTTATTGATATCAGAGGGGAATGAAGCACCGGTATATGTCATCCAAATTCAGTTCGACTCGATGCCTAGCCGGATTACAGCCGTTATGGATATCAGAGGGAAATGAAGCACTCTTATATGTCATATGAATTCAGTTCGACTCGATGCCTAGCCTGATTATAGACGTTTTTGATATCATAGGGGAATGATGCATATCTATATGTCATCCAAATTGCGTTCGGCACGATGTCTAGCCGGATTACAGCCGTTAATGACATCATAGGGGAATGAAGCACTTTTATATGTCATACGAATTCAGTTCGACTGGATGCTTGGTCTGATTACGGCCGTTATTGATATCAGAGGGGAATGAAGCACCCGTATATGTCATTCAAATTCAGTCCAACTCGATGCCTAACCTGATTACAGCCGTTATTGATATCAGAGGGGAATGAAGTACCCGTATATGTCATCCAAATTCAGTTCGACTCGATGCCTAGCCTGATTACAGCCGTTATTGCTATCAGAGAGAAATGAAGCACCCGTATATGTCATTTAAATTCAGTCCAACTCGATGCCTAACCTGATTACAGCCGTTATTGATATCAGAGGGGAATGAAGCACCGGTATATGTCATCCAAATTCAGTTCGACTCGACGCCTAGTCGGATTACAGACGTTATGGAGGGAAATGAACTTTTATATGTCATATGAATTCAGTTCGACTCGATGCCTAGCCTGATTATAGACGTTTTTGATATCATAGGGGAATGATGCATATCTATATGTCATCCAAATTGCGTTCGGCACGATGTCTAGCCGGATTACAGCCGTTAATGACATCATAGGATAATGAAGCACTTTTATATGTCATACGAATTCAGTTCGACTCGATGGTTGGTCTGATTACGGCCGTTATTGATATCAGAGGGGAATGAAGCTCCCGTATATGTCACTTAAATTCAGTCCAACTCGATGCCTAACCTGATTACAGCCGTTATTGATATCAGAGGGGAATGAAGTACCCGTATATGTCATCCAAATTCAGTTCGACTCGATGCCTAGCCTGATTACAGCCGTTATTGCTATCAGAGAGAAATGAAGCACCCGTATATGTCATTTAAATTCAGTCCAACTCGATGCCTAACCTGATTACAGCCGTTATTGATATCAGAGGGGAATGAAGCACCGGTATATGTCATCCAAATTCAGTTCGACTCGACGCCTAGTCGGATTACAGCCGTTATGGATATCAGAGGGAAATGAAGCACTTTTATATGTCATATGAATTCAGTTCGACTCGATGCCTAGCCTGATTATAGACGTTTTTGATATCATAGGGGAATGATGCATATCTATATGTCATCCAAATTGCGTTCGGCACGATGTCTAGTCGGATTACAGCCGTTAATGACATCATAGGGGAATGAAGCTCTTTTATATGTCATACGAATTCAGTTCGACTCGATGCTTAGTCTGATTACGGCCGTTATTGATATCAGAGGGGAAAGAAGCACCCGTATATGTAATCCAAATTCAGTTTGACTAAGCGCCTAACATGATTACAGCGGTTATTGATATCAGAGGGGAATGAAGCACCCGTATATGTCATCTAAATTCAGTTCGACTCGATGCCTAGTCTGATAACAGCCGTTATTAATATCAGAGGGGAATGAAGTAGCCGTATATGTCATCCAATTTCAGTTCGACTCGATGCCTAGCCTAGCCGTTTTTGCTATCAGAGGGAAATGAAGCACCCGTATATGTCATTTAAATTCAGTCCAACTCGATGCCTAACCTGATTACAGCCGTTATTGATATCAGAGGCGAATGAAGCATCGGTATATGTTAACCAAATTCAGTTCGACTCGATGCCTAGCCGGATTACAGCCGTTATTGATATCAGAAGTGGATGAAGCATTCCTATAAGTCATTGGAATCCAGTTCGACTTGATGCTTAGCCGGATTATAGCCGTTTTTTATATGAAAGGGGAATGTAGCACATTTATATGTCGTCCAAATTCTGTTCGACACGATGTCTAGCCGGATTACAGCCGTTGTTGATATCAGAGGGGACAGCTGTATATATTAGATTCCGCACTCTGTTTACCCCAAACCAGCAGAAACTTAGTCACTTCTTCCTCCCATTATACCGTATATTTACAAGAAAGGAGATTCCTCTATTTGTTTTCCCTCCTGGTGCAGCAGTTTTGAAAAGCTGAAATGCATATTTTCTTTATGCATAACTTTTTGTACTTTTGTAGTTTTACATTATAAACCATAAATATACATATATTTGCCTAATATTTATATGAAAATAAATGTATGTGAAGTTACAATTTGATTAATTATAATTCTAAATAGAATTCGTGAACAAAAATAAATAAGTAGAGTGGAAAATTAACTATAGTTTATGGGCGGCAGAATAGTCAAATGATTCTTAAATAAATGCAATTATACACACAATTCTTAATTGTTTTTCCTTTTGGCTAATCTGGTGAAGTACAAATATGTTTAAAGCATGAATTTGCAGGTAACCAAATACATTATGTATCTTTGATGTAAAACGATGAATTATATCAATCATATTAATATTGTTATTATTTTAATTCCAGTAAAATTTCTTCTACATTGTAATTGAAATTGCGAGTTGTATTTTATTGCACATAAATGTAAACTAAAATCTGAAAGCAATTCCTTCACAGATATGTAATAGAAACTAAAGTCAATTTATTTTTATAACAATAATTATTATGACTGAGTTAATTGTTAAGATATTTCTACTAAATAAATTAATCTAGATTTTGCTTTTATAATCGTCTAACTGTTCCAGGCAGTTGCAGATAGTAAAAATTTTAATTTTATTATGATCGTCTTACAATATCTAAACAAGAAATTATAATATCAATGTATGGATACCTATATATGAATGATATTGTAATATCAATGTATGGATATCAATGTATGGCAAAACAAATCTTTTAAAATCGAAAAATCTTTCTATTGCAATGGGAAAGAATTCGGTAAATAGTTACTTTCTTCATTAGACTTTCCAGTCTTCCAAAGTCTTATTAAAGACTAGTGTTTATTCTATCTAAAATAGGTATTTTTTAAATCAGTTTCTTATATCTTGAAAGTGAATTCTGTATAGCTTATGTTTATTTTATTTTTAAATTCAAAATAAATGTGTCAATATACCTTGAAAACCATTTTTAACCTAATTTTGTCTTCGTTTTTGTTTTGTTTTTACTGTGATTGTATTCTAATACTCTAACCAACATTGAATAACAGCTGTAAAAACAACATCATTCTTCTTTGTTGAGTACATATGCATAAAAACAAAGAGTGTATTTAACCTCTTCTGAACTTATAATAAGACTGCGGGAATATAATTTGACATATATAGATAGATCTGAAAGCAATTCATCTAAAAAAACATTTTTACTTTTTTCCCAAGTAATTAAGATTACAAATGTTTTAATTAATCAAATAAGACATTGAAAAATGAGTTAGCTTAACGATTCTGCCTAAAAATAGCTAAGGGCGTAAAATTTTACTAATAAAAAAAGCAATATATAAATATCATTTTCATGAGAATATTTATTAAAAGAACCGAACGCACTCTTTTAATGTGATTATTTTTAGCAAAATAATTAGAAAAAGACAAATTTTTTCAATAACAACCATTTGAAAAAACGACTGTTTATCTCAATATAAAAGTACAAATTATTTCCCAACCCGAGCATTTTGCATTCTTACAACACCAGTTTAACTCTCAAAAATGTTAAGCAGGCAAAAAATAGTTATATTATAAAATTTAAAACTTATTTCACTAAGATTTTAAAATTCGTTGCGATATCATTTATTAAAATGTTTGTTTTTCTCTTATTCTAAAAAATGTGATAGCTTAATTTAATCATACTGCTTAAACCATAAACTTTTATTCATCGCTTAAACTCTAAATTTCTTTTGAATCGCTCTATTTAAACATTGCTCTATTGTTAAAACATATATTTATTTGTGGCCTAAAATGCTTTCTGTTATATTACTTGCTGCTTTACATCTAAAAACGTTCTAATAAATATTATATTTCTATTCATCCCACTAGCTGTCAAGTGAATAAAACATTTGAGCATTACTTGCTTCTTTCGGATTTCCTTCCTTGGCAAGAGTACTCGTATAAAATTCTTCATAATATTTTACATATAATATACCATTAGAATGTACTTCACAGAAGCAATTTCATGAGACAGGTAATCATCCAATATTATGTAATCAACTTTATCAGCTTCTATACCATTGACATAAAAAACATCTGTAATGAAGCAAAATTAAATATTTAAAAAAATTCATCTTTTTTGAAAAATTAAAAAATTATTTTAAACAGTTTTACAAATTATATATGGCATTAAGAGAGCTTAAAAGCGTAGTTACGGTGACGCTTAACACTATTAAAATGCTATCAAAATGAGCAAAACAACATCGGCTGTGAACGGAAAAGGAGTACTTAATGAAGTAAAAATGGGTATCCGTTGAACAGTGTGGAAATTTTTGTGGTGAGAAATATCTGAAATCGTTATTATATACTTCCTGATAGAGAAAATGTTGCACCAAGAAAAAAATCAAACGCATTGCCATGCAAATTTCTGTAGCAGATCACCGGTATAAGTTATTCAAATGATTACATTTACAAGTCAATCAAACAATTGTCACATGAAATAAAAACTTCCAAACAACACGCGAAAACATTCAGTAACGCCACGGTTAAAATATGGGAGTTTATTTTCTTTCTGAATTTGGTGAATGAAGAAGATTAGGTAATTGCCTTTAACACCAACATTACGGCGTTTTCCGTATACTTATTTAAGATCAGCGGTCATTTTAAGCGCTTGTTCCGAATGGAAGAAAAGGCTCGCTTTTTGCTAACATTATGTAAAGTTAATACTTAAACGATACATTTTGCTTATTTAATAAGTAACTAAAGTAAATTGAGTAAATACGTGCAACTAAAAGATAATTTATTGTAACAAAGAGCAAAATAAAGAAAAATGAGTAAATATATTAATCGAAGGATAATTTAATACAACAAAGGACTAAAAGAGAAAAACAATCACTCTAGGCATTTTTAAACTTCTGATTATTTAATAAATTGCCTCATAAAAATTTTCAATAGGAAACAAATGTATTAAAAATTACACATATTAGTAATTACATAACTCGGTTTTGCCGTGCATAATGATTACTAATTTTAAAATTTTACTTGGGCAAGTTCCACAAACATATTTTTTTACGGTATTCACACGTATTCAAAGTTTTGTTGCCTCTGCATGCATTTATTTGGCGTTGCTTTCGCTTACGGGAAGGGTTGACGCAAATACCAATTCTTTTTTAGTTAGAAGTTTGTGAATTTTGAATGAAATGTACATGTTTCCAAGCTCCTCAGCCGTATTCAATATAAAATCACGACGGCTGATATTCGTATATTCAGTTGTTTTCTTGTAAATTACCCATGTATTTATCACGGTTAAATTAAGAATAAAAAAAAAACTTGAAGTGGCCAACGGCTGGATGAGGACTTCAGTGAGTAATTTCTGTACGTCGGGTCCAAAATATCAACTCCATATTTGGTCGATTTGTAAAAATTCACAACTTCCGGTGTATTTTTTTCATCAGATGCGATTTCCATTGGTGGGTGCATAATAATCAAGAGTAGGGCGTTCTTGTTTTTTTTTTCCTTGATAAGACGTAAGCGTTATATTGTCCTGCTTAGAAATCTTACTAGAACAGAGCTAGTCCCTCGTATTTTTGAAAGAATAAGGTATTTCTCTGTTTGTACGATTTATTGTGCCAAAGCAGCTTATCCCTAAATTACTCGTTTATTTTATTAATTTCAGCGGTTCCATCAAGCGAAAGGTTGCATGTTCGCCAACTGTTTCTCCAGCTGGTCTTGCTTTGTTTTTTTTTTTTTTCCAAAGAGGGAAATCCGTTAAGTACATATTTTGACTGCACATCAGTAGCAAGCCAAAATTTAGTGCCGAATTTCACCGGATTTTTAGGCATATACAGAATAAATCGGCATCGGGTCTTCACGGGAAACAATTGTTCATCCACTGTTATATTTACGCCCGGTTTATAACATTTTAAGCAGTTTTCTGTAAAATCATTCCAGATATCCGAAACAAGGGCGAATGAATCGGTTTTTATCATCAGTCTTTGGGATCTTGATCTAAATTTTTACTTTCCTTTTCTGTTTCGTGAACAGGTTCTCCATCAGACGAATCGGATTCACTTGTTTCAGTAGGAACAATCCAGTCCTCTTCGGATAAACTGGATGTAGTTTCTGAATGAAATTTTTCGCCAGGTTCACTTTCTGAAGCAGAATTATCCCCGGAAAGACTTTCAACACTTTCAGAATCCCTTCCTTCGTTAGATATTTTCAACCAATGCTTCTACGCGACATGATAAATAGGTCATAACAACAAAACTGTAAGTACGTTTGTGTCTACTGAAAAATATCTTTCTGACGCAAGCGGAATGCGCAGACACGTGGCGCGCAAAAATTCTAAACAGGTATTTTGATAACCCCTCGTCCTCTCCGCACTCATGTCTGTGAAATATGCAATCTTCCTTACCAAAAATATACTTGTTTATCTAACAGCAAAGCGAAAATAGTTAAAAATGTCATAAAATATTGAGAAATCTATAGTTTTCTGGATGCGGTCAAAATGACCGATAACCGCAATTCTAGGTATAAGCAATAATATTGTCGAAATTAATTATTTAAAATGAACAAAATATATCATGTAATACTGTAAGTTTTTAGAAAACGTCAGAAAATATCAAAGTTATAAATAAAGAATTAAAAATGTTACGCCTATTTAAAATGGAGATACAATCAAAATGACCCTTCCCGTAATTCTAGTGTTAAGATGTCATCTTACTGAATATCAACAAACGAAAGAGCTCACGAGGGTTTTTATGTTAATCCTCCATCCTAATGGTTGGTCCTTATAACAGTATCGAAGCAGAAGATTCTCATTAACTCCGAATCAAATAGCGCCAGAGCAGAGATCCACAGAGTGCCGTAAGGGACACCACAAACTTAACTTTAGAGACAAATCTTGCTTCTGTCTCAAGAACAGTGATCCGCTTACGAGGCTGTGGAAACGACGTGAGCCTTAAAGGGATATCTGTGTATTTCTGAGCTACACATGGCACCCGAAAGTGAAATAATTGTTTGGCGTCAGTGCTATAAGTCATTCATCTCTAGAGCATACTAACGCAACTCTACATGGCCAACTAATCTCTCGCAAATCCATCATTTTTGAAACGTGACAGGGCACCAACTAAATGCAGTGCATAGTGCACAATACTACAAGATATGGTTTAGTCATTCGCTGACTAAATGCAACGAAGTGTTGAGAAATGTATTACCCGAAAGTGGATAGCAACATCTCATTGAGGTCTTGTTGTTGCACATATCTGAAAATTAAATGATGCGTTAAATATTTGATTGCCTACCTATGCATAAAGTTTGCTTTGTTCCCAATCATTATTTTAAGAAATAATATTTCCTGTATGAGACATTGTATGAAAACAATTTACAATACTTTCTACATTATATAGTTAATGCATTCAAACATTGTCAGGGCATATAAATTTGGCCTTTGACAGAAAATTTCAACTCCATAACATGCATTTTTATTTCTAACTATTAAAAATTAAAGTGTAACCTCAGTTTACTGGTTAACCGCTCGTTTAGTAGGTATGTCCAAACCAAAATCACAAAATCACCTTTATAATATTTGCAGAAATTCTTAAAACATTTCATAGGGTTCATTCAAAGCTTGGTTTATGAATATATGATGTACTAATTGATAAACAAAATGTTTAGAATTTTTACTAACCATATCAAATGCAATTGCAATCGCTATAACCCAGATTCAGGTCTTAATAAAAAAATATTTAGCATTATTAAAGCTATAACATGACAGCCAGATGAAAAATTACAAATGAATATATATATATATATATATTATATATATATATATATTCATTTGTAATTTTTCA